>JXCR01068600.1:191863-285170 GCA_002079205.1 Phalaenopsis hybrid cultivar
GATGAATGATATTTCTTTATGGATTGTATATGTATTTGCACTATTTGAACTTTGACTAATGTCGTTTTATTTTTAATATGTTTGAGACTTTTAAGCATGCTACCTTCTCGTGTTTGGGTCTTTTTTAACTAATTATGTTAACATTTAAAATTTTTGGATAGTGGACTATTAATGTTTATATTTTAAATCATTTAGGATGGATCCGCAACGTGAACGTCGTAGAAGAATGACATTTGCTACAGCCGTTGTGATATTATTATTGGATTATTACCAACATAAGACTACTCGCATTCCCTGCATGACATCCACCTTTGTTGGAGATAGATGGGTTGGTGAAATGCTTTCTGGCCATCCAATAAGATTCATAAATATTTTCAGAATGACAACACCTATTTTTATGGATCTTCTGCACGAGTTGTGTAAATCACGACCTCCAGGGTTCTTCTAGAACTACGTTTAGGGAGGTGTTGGCTATAACACTGTACATTCTGTCACAGAATGAGTCAATTCGAGGAGCTATGGAAAGATTTCAACATTCATCCGAAACAATTAGTCGTTATTTTTCAAAAGGGATACAGACACTTGTTAGCTTAGCAACTCAAACAATTAAACCGGAGGATCCATCATTTGTTATCACTCCAGAACAAATTACCAACGATCCACGATACATGCCATATTTCAAGGTAACTATCAATGTTTTTAATTTATTACATTCTATATTTTAACAATATTATTACTCTCTAACGGCCAATTAAACATAACTGTATTGGTGCAATTGACGGTACCCACGTTGATGCTCGAATACCCAACCACGAGAAGGTAGCATACTTCGGTCGGAGTGGTTTAACAACACAAAATTTCATGGCTGTATGCGACTTCAACATGTGTTTTACTTTTGTGGTAGCGGGCTGGGAAAGGAGTGCACATGATAGTCAGATTTTCTCCTTTGCTACTAGGAATAGATCGCAGTGTTTCCCTCACTCCCCATTAGGTTAGTTTTGTTTTCCAATTTGTATATGTTAGCATGTAATGTTTTTTAATAACATTGTTTTCGTACCAGGAAAATATTATCTGGTCGATGCAGGATATCCCATGCAAAGGGGATACCTGAAGCCCTACCCTGACACAAGATATCATATTCCTGATTTTGAGCGAGTTAGTGGCACAGTACGTGGCAGAAATGAAATGTTTAATAAACACCACTCATCTTTACGCGGGGTAATTGAAAGAACATTTGGAGTTTAGAAGAAGAAGTGAGTCATCTTACGTGATATGCCGTCGTATCCTTTTTAAAAGCAGGTACATATTGTGGTTGCAACAATGACACTACATAACTTGGCTGACAATGATGAACTGAATGTCTTCGAGCAACCTACAGGTTTTGTGGGGGGCATTCATTACCTGAGGATGATATAGAATCTAATGAATTTGGAGATCAGGAAGGTGAAGGCTTGACTGATATGATTGTTTTAAGAGAGTATATCACAGATGCTATTTGTGGCTGTTGATCTACTAAGTTTTCTTTTAATAAGGTTATAGGTTTATATTCATATGTATTTAATTTTGGTTTCTTTTAAAATACCTTAAACCGACATTGATTCTTTTGTTATTTTCGCAGTTGTACAAACATGACTTCCAGGATATCAGGTACAGACAGAGGGATTTTGTGTTATTGTGGACTACCGTCTCCGTTGCTAACGTCACGTAAGGAGCATAGCTTTGGGAGGTAGTTCTATGGTTGTGCCAGAGGTGTTTCAGCTCGTTGCGATTTCTTTCGGTGGGCTGATAGTCCCTCATATTATACTGATAGTAGTCATGCCAGCAGTCATGTGAATCCGATGTTTCCTCCGTCTGACAGTGCAGATGAGGACCGACGTAGCCAGAGTCTGAAGTTAAATATTTTAATATTTCTCCTTGTTGTTGTACTTGTATTTGTACTTTTTTTAGTTCTCCTGACATTCATTAAGGTGTGAGAACTGTATGATATCTTTTAGAACTGATCTGTGATTATCGTATGTTTTTGTACTATATGTTTCTTTCCTATCAATAAGCTATTCTGAATAAACTGCCCCAAACAGTTTTATCAGACATGGGCATGAATGTCATTTAACCACCAATAAGCTAGTCTGAATAAGCTGCTCCAAACAGCAAACCAGATTATTCTGATAATCTGCAGATTATCAGAATAATCTGCTTATCAGCAGATTATAAATAATCCACAGCTGCGCCAAACAGACCCTTAGTTTATTTCTTTTGCAAAACTCCTTTGAAAAAGATTATGTAGAAATTACTTTCTTCATAGAAAGAATTGATAATGATAACTTTATTTTTCAATTATATGTAGATGCAATATTTTTAAAAGCACACTTCACGAACAAAACAAAGCGAAACACGTGAAGCTTGCTTCGCTTTGCTGAATCGTGCTTCAAAGCGTTAAAGTTAATTTATAGGTTTTTTTTTTAATTTTAAAGTTTTTTAATTATTGCAACAAATTATTAGAAATTATTTGAAATTTTAATTTGTTGATTCACCCAAAATATTTGATTCAAGTTAGATATTATACAAATTTCTTTTCTATTTTATATTAACTTTTATGTCATACATTTTATTTTATAAATGTTAATGAATATATTTATACATTAATAGTTTTATATAACTTATTAGTGCTTTGGCTAATAAAAGTGCCGCTTCTCTTTGTGATTTGTGCTTTAGAGCAAAAAATAAAGCCCTACACATTGCATTGCGCTTTGATAACACTGTGTAGGTGATATCCTTTTTGGCTCAACTAACAAAGCAGGAAGTCATGAATTTGCCTCCATATGTAAAGAATTCGAAAAGAGTATGATGAGAGAATTAACTTATTTTTTAGGCTTTAATGTAGACCAAATAAAAGATAGGACATTTTTGAGTCAAACAAAATGTACTAAATAATTAATTAAAAAGTTTGACATGGAAGATTATAAGAGTGCAAACATCCCTATGAGCCCTACAACTCAATTAGACATATTTAAATGAAAAATTTATTGATCCTAAGAAATATAAAGGGATAATTGGTTCATTGTTTTATTTAATAGCTAGTCAACTCAATATAATGTTTAGTGGCTACTTCTGTGCACATTTTCAATGCAACATTAAACAGTCACACTTAACTACAGTGAAGAGAATCTTTAGTTGCCTTATAGGTACTACAGGATTAGGAATTTGGTAAGTTAGGAATAGTATATCTTTTGACTTCATTTTTCAGATTCAGCTTTTGCTGGATGTAGGGTAGATAGAAAGAGCACATCACCAACATGCCACATGGCATTAATCTCAATAGCTTTATTCACGGCATTAATTGAATCTATTATTGCAGGATGTTGTGTTGCTTATATTTAATGGCTGAAGCAGCAACTTTTTGATTTTGGATTAAAAATGAATTATATTGTGTGATAATACAAGCTTTATAGGTGTTACAAAAAAAAAAAATAAATCATACAACATTTTAAGACAAAGTATATTGATACTCTTCATTATTTTATTAGAGATTGTGTCTAAAGGTGATGTTGATTCAATTTATTAACTCTGAAATTCAATTAGCTGATATATTCACAAAGTACTTAACTCGAATAGGTTTTGTTCACTTAGAAATAGGCTTGAAATAATTGATTTAAATGCATAAGGAACCACCCCTAGAAATTTCACTTACAAATCTTTTGATGTTGACAAAAGGGGAGGATAAATTATGTTGGTTTATATGAATTTTTATTTATATATGCAGAAATTCAGGGGGAGATGCTTACTTTAATATTATGCTTTAACTTGTTTATCTTTTTTTTTTTACTTATTTTTTGTTATCTTTAAATATTTCACTTTTATATCATAAATATGCGATGAAAGGTCATTTTGCACATTCATCCACATAATCACTAACATAGGTTCGTCATCATCTAAGGGGCAGATTGTTACTCCCATAATCAACATATGTGTGGATGAGACTAATATCATTGCAAACATTTCAGGAAAAATACCAAATTCAGCTCAATTTATCAGATTAATCAGCTGATTGGACCAGAAGAACAATTGAAATGGTTAAATTAAGTAGTAATCTTGTTAAAATTGACAAATAAATAATTTTTCATAATCATAAACTCACCACATATCATTTTGCATACTTCAAGTTTTAAGGTACGCCTCAAATTGTTATTGTGAGCAATTATTTATTTATTATTTTAACAAGATTAATATAACAATTTGTCCATTCAATTGTTTTCTGGTCTTTTGAGCTGTTTAAGTTGATTAGTTGAGTTGAGCATGGTGATTATCTTGAAATAACTGCAATGAGCCTATTAGTCTCATCCGCATATAGGTTGATTATTATCAAAACCCACTATGTTGTCGCTCATGGTGATAAAAGATTAAAATTTTCTTCATTTTGTATGCTTTTTATAACTCACATTTGATTTAGCTGTAGCTTTTTGGATTATTTGTTATGGACATGGGCTAGTTTTTTTCCAATTTGAAAGTATGGAACATAACTGTTGAAATGTGATGAGAGATATGCAACACACAGTGTTCATTTTATAAATAAAACATGTTCAATGGTTGTATTTTTAGTCATTTTCAGGTTCTATAAATTCTTCAACGTTAAGATTTATATTTCATGTTAATGCTAGACATTGCTTGCTTATCATAATAGACATTGGCATTTTCTGTTCTCTTTCTTATTGTCATTATGCATCTTCATTCACCTGGGGCCTTAGTTCTATTTTGCCTAAATTTTCATGCATACCATCTATCCATATTATCCTTGGTCTATCATTTTTCCTTTCTAATTTTTTGGCATCAATTTTGTTTACTTGTTTTATTGGTGAAATTTAATTCGTTATTATTCGTGCATCAACATCTAATTTCATATTTTATCTTTAATAAGTGTTACTGTCATTTTTTCTCTAATGCAATCCTTTCCTAATCTCTCCCCTCTATAATTATTTTTCAATTTATTTTGTTTGGTCCTACCCTTGTTAGAATTGTGTATTCCCTTTCTTTTGTATAAGTGATCCGAGGTATTTAAATCTTTGAACCTAGATATCATTAAATGTTCCAGGAGTATTTACTAATAATTCTATTTTATGCCCACTAATTGCATATGGTATTATTACTATTTTTTAAACTAATGCTATGCTCCTTGTCTTAAAACTTTCCTACAGTTGCTTGCTCGTGTTAAATGCAAATTAATACTGCTGCAATTTAAGCTGATGGATTGAGCCTATTTTGCCATGCAGATAGAAGGTAAGTTCCTCCTTACTTCCAAATGTTCTGTAGAGGGACCTACACGCATGAAAGAAGAATATACTGAAGGGCTCGTTGAACCACCTACAGTAAGTGAACAGGCTATTCCAGAGCAACTAAAGCGGGCATTCGGACAAGCAAGTAATACATTACAACAACTCCCAGCTCCTATAAAGGATGCCTTTGCCAATGGGCTGAAAGTTCCACTTGGTATGAACTTTACTATTATAGGATTATTATTTTTCTTTTTCTAAAATTTTAGGTAAACAGGGCACTATAGCAGCATGAAGTGTCATAATGTTGCTTAACTGTTTCATATTGAAGGTTAAATTAATGTTGACCACTTAAACCTTCATACCAAAGGTTATTTTGAATTTTTTCCTAATCTGTCATACCAGTATTTTGACAGTTTAAACTTATTAATGAATATTCAGAACTGGCATGACTAATGGTGAAGTCTAAGTTAAGCTCATTCAAAAGAGTTAATCCGTCTTGTTAAAAAGTTTACGGGGAATAAGATGCATGCAAAGTTAATTCTATCATTTCTTCTTCGTTATTACACTTTAAATTCAGAGTGTTTATACTTCCTTTAGTCGGCAGTATGCTTTATAAGAAGTGGATACTAGAGGGGACACAATTTTGGAGGGTGCGAGCATGGTTAGGAAGGAAGAATTGGAAAGATAAAAGAAAAATTGAACGGGATAGCCTTAAAAAAATGGACTGATATTTGGGTGTTAGTTTCTCTTCTTACCTCCCTCCTGCTTATACCGTACCTGGACATAAGCAATGACCAAACACAATGCAACATAAGATTTTGAAATTCACAAATATGAAACATTATAATGAGTAAAGAAGCAACAGTCTTGATAGTTGTTCACTAAAGAATTATAGGCTAGTTGAAGTTTAAAATCTAAATCTGCAGGATGTCTTACTAATAAGAATGCCAATCTTGCATGTATCCATAGAAACCAGCTTAATTAAGAGAAGATTTGACAAGTTGGTCTTTTTCCGAGGTAGGGTAGTGGGGTCTCATTTGTTTGTAGCACAAGTAAATGAATTAGAATTGAAAGTGAATGAAAAAAATGGATATGATTATTATAAAAATTGAGACAAATGGGGACTCACTCTCTTAAAGTTAAGGGAACTTTCTCGCCCAGTATACTTGGGAATCACTCACTCATGGAGTCTCACTCTTTACATTGGAGAATTAATTGCTCAAATTTAAGGGACTTGCTTGCCCATACTGTCCAAGGAAACACTCACCAATTACACTGGGAGATACTCCCAAATTATAGAAATATCTCCTTCTCTCTTCCTTAATTTGTCAGCAAACTTTATCGTAATCCACCCCTTTTATTGCTTCAAAAGTAATCTCTTAGTTGATTTAATGAGATGATTGTTTGGTGGTAGGTGATGGTTGTGAATTGCAATTTAATGAGTTACTTGTTGGTGATAGTTGATGATTGAGAAAACAATTAATTTCTAATGAATATTTCTTCAAAAGCCTACATTTCTTGGTAGTGGGGATTTACATTGGATCTAATATATGTGATTTTGGTCCAGGAGATTTAAACTAGATCTTATAGTCTCATTAATTGTTGTGTACTTGTTTTGGATTTGCACTGGGCTTAGAAGGTGTTTTTGGCTTAGGTCCTAAACCTCTGTGTCCTTCTTTATTCTCTCATAAGTAGAGATAATCAATGGTTGACTACATGCACAAGAAAGGTTTGTCAGGCAACACAAGATTCTATTATCAAGCATTTCTATGATAGTTAATTTCATGCAATTCATGCAAGGTGATGTAGCAGAGGTGTGTACTTTTTCCGATCTACATGGTCGAATCCCCCCACCGCCCTTCACATGTAAGTATTTGATGAACGGGCATTCAATTTAAATTAAAAAGTTCTAAGTACCATTCAATTTAAATCATTATGTGTGAAATTTTGGATTGCTTCTATTTTCCATAAAAGTCTTGGCTTACCCCTCATTTGGTCATCAAAATGTGTTTTATTTCTAGTGCCACTCTTGTGTGGGATCCCGACGAAGGGCTGCATCCAACCGCGCTAGTGTCTTTTGCTTTGGCCGCCTTCCTGACAGAAGTCGATTCGGAAGTCTATGAGGGCTGCCGAGCGGATTATGGGTGAGCCTGACTTATGGAAGAAGGAAAATAATATCAGTGTGCGCGCATACCGTTACCCCTAAGTATAGGTCGAGGGTTGCATCCAACCGCACTAGTGCCTTTTGCTGCAACAACCTTCTGGGCAGAAGACAATTCTGGAGTTTATGGGGGCTGTCAAGTTAATTATGGGGCGAGCCAGACTTATGGAAGAAAGGAAACCAATATTAGTGTTCACCCATACTGTTACCACCAGGTATAGTATGATGAGATCGAGAGATGTTAGAAATCGGGATCATGCAACCTAGTGTGAGCCCCTTCTCTAGCCCATTCTTACTAGTGAAGAAGGATGGGGATTGACATTTCTGTGTGGATTATCATACAATGAATAAGAAAACAATAACTAACAAATTTCCCATCTTGATAGTTGATAGGCTTTTGGACGAGTTGTTTGGGGCTGCGATTTTCTCCAAGATTTACTATAAGTCGGGAAACCATCAGATTTAGATGCAACCACAGAATGCGCACAAGACTGTATTTTTAACTCAGGAGGATCACTGTATTTTTAACTCAGGATTCTCCAAGTTCATTCATGATATGATTTAATGTTGCTTTCATCAATATAAGATTTGAAAATAAATAAATGTGATTGTATCCTTTAGTTTATATAAGGGTTATTATTTTACTAAAATTTTACTTAAAATTGAAAAATAACATTCTTAAAAACCCTAATGCATTCATGCTCAAAGGAGGGTGTTGGCTGCGTTGAAACTTGTAGTCTTAAATCGATGTTGTTTTTTCGTAACAATTAATTTACTAGGAGTGCATCCATGATATGATGTAATGTTGCTTTCATCAATATAAGATTTGAAAATAAATTGAAGTGATTGTATCCTTTAGTTTATTTAAAGATTTTTTTTACTAAAATTTTACTTAAAATTAAAAATAACATTCTTAAAAACCCTAATGCATTCATACTCAAAGGAAGGTATTGGCTACGTCGAAGCTTGTAGAGGTCGAGTTCACATCTGTTGCTGCATTGATGGAGGTTGGTCTCTACTCCGATGGAGGTTGAGCTCTATGTTGATGCTCATGGGCTTGGTGAGGGAAAAAAAACTCGCGGACTTAGGTGTTTGGTTGTTGTTGGTTTGACAAAATGAGTTGCTTGCCTGATCTTAGACATAAATAATTGAATCCTTATCCTTAATCGGCTTGGGTTGCTGGTCCGCTCTGCTTTGCACTAAAGCGCGCTAGTGCCCATCTATATGAAGTGCCAGCTTCAAACACAGTTGTTCGTGGCTACTACTCGAACCGGTCCTTTGTTGCTTTGTGTGAGAAGCACATTGCTAACAATGCTGCATGGAAATCCAATATATCACAAGGGATATTGTTCAATTCTTAACAAAATCTTAACTTCCTTGAAAATTGCATCAAATAAAATCATTAATTATTTTGATAACATGTGAAATATGATGAATGTTGATAGAAATAAATTGAATAAATTAACCCTTAGTACTCCACAACACCTTGCCAATATCTTAATTCCCATACTTCATCAAAATTTAAGCCACTTTAGTAACTTCCCATCAATATCACATCTAGATATGGTCTTTATTCTTAAATTTCGCACCCAAAAATATTAGCTTGTGAGCCTTTTATACTGGCTGTGGTCATCATGGTCTGTTTACTATCGTGACTCATTTAAATAATAGTAATTGATAACAAATATGCCCAAGTTCATCCACTGCTTTACAAGCTTTTTTCTGTCGAAGTCTTTTTTAGCTCTATTCATCCAAGCAAGTTGGCACCAATTATATTGATCACTACATTAATTTTAACTTTATGCACAATAGAGTTCTTGGTGGTTTGATAGAGATGACGCAACAAAAATCCATTATCAAGCATAATCATGATAGTTAATTATGTGTAGGTGATACTGTTTTAGGCTTCTAGTAGGTATTTTGGAAATAAGATTTGCAGGGTGGTGGGGGAGGAATAGCAAGGGAATGAAAATCTGAGTGATCAACAATGTTTGAAAGGGGATAGAAGACGTTCGCCGACTATCTCGGCGGAAAACAACAGAGAAAATAAAAAAGCCGATGTCGTACAGAGGTCAAGGAGGTTTATCATATGTTTTTGTAGAAGCTACAAACACATCACTTGTAAAAGGAAGATAATATAAGACTCTTAAAGCATGAAATCACATATTTCAACCTTCATAATTCTCAAAACAAAGCAAAAGTTTCTAAAAATAGGAAATAACAAGATATAAATAATTCATGATAGAAAACTTGATTAAAAATAAAGAAGAAAAGAAATCAAAAAAGAAAAAATTAGTTTTGTAAAAACTAGAAGTCGGTCGCTTTCAGTTCCAATCTCATGATTCGAAGGAATCAAAACCATGATAAACTTGCGACCATTACTCCCACAATCACGAGAGAATCCACAATCCTGTAGAGAACATTGGATCCCACGTTCTCATTCTTGCATGAAACACGTCCAACATTCACTACAAAAATTGAGAAAATTTGTGTAAGACATATCATATGTAAATCAAAGGTTTATTCAATGTTATTTGAGGGTTATTGTCGAATTTGCGTTCTTTTTACGTCAGTTTTTTTTCGTGGGTAAATCAGTAGTTGATAATGCAATTTTCGTCTCTTTTGAGTCTAAATAATTCGCGGTAATGTGTTTGTGTAGTAATTTTATCTCCTTAGCATCGATTATCGTTGAGGCTACACATGCATCCGAATTTGTGTTGAAATAATTGAATTATAAACTTATGCGTCAAATTACCTTCGTATTAGCGACAACTAATATCAAAGAATGACGAAAAATAATTGTCATTTGAGCGTCAAAATATTCGAAGCAAAACAAACGCAAATTAGACACAATCCTGCTGCACAAAAAAATTCAAAGGACGATTACATTTCCACAACATGCACACAACATATAATATATATCACAACAACATTTTGTCCAGCCACTTCAACCCAAATTATTGCTCAAACAAATATCAATAATGAAAAGTAAAATAATGTAACAAATTGTCCCAAATAACAACAATAATTAACCAAAGGTTTCAGAGTAAAAATTCAAAGTAATGTTGAAAAAAATAAAACATAAAGAGTAACTCCTACTCGTTATCTGCTTCCTCTTCTTCTATGGATGCTATCTATCTGCTTGCCCCGACGATTTGCTAAACTCTTCTCCATGTGCGTTATGAAATCCTCGACCCTATGTTGGCCTTCTAGCATCTATTCATGCAATTGGAGGAACTCTTCGTTCATTGTAGTGACTTGACTGTCAATAGCATCCTGATCTGGCTGTGAGGAGCTCGGGTAATTCATTGAAATACGAGAGATTTCAGCCTCAAAGGCTATGCTCTTTACATCGAGGGCATAGACCTTCCCCTTCTTATTTTTTGCTGTCTGAGTCCAATGATCGAACTCAAATTGTGCAGTAGTGGAATGACTGCCATTGCTGCTGACGGAAATCTGAGCCAGGGTGGCCAAGAATCTCTCTTGGAGCTGCTCAAACTCCTCGTACAGAATTAAAATCAGTGTTTAATTGTCACTTTGAATAGTAAGAGTCAAAATAAAATTAATTTTTTTTACTTACAGCTACCTTCCGGTAATGCTCCGAGACCCATTATTGCGCCCCCGGGCGCCGATGGGTTCGGACATGTAGCTTCTCTATGGAGTGCTCTCGGTTCAACTTCTTGACCTGTGTAGCGTAGGAGATTGGTTAACATCACATAAATTACATCAAAGATTGAATTTTTAAATATTTTGAAAGAATCTTACCAGCTTCCTGTTGTGCTTCGTTGGGGAAATGATCCTCCAATATGGAGTGCAGGTCTCTTGGCTCCCTCCATTGCCCGGTTGGTCTGGTTCGTCTGCCTCTTTCTCTTATAAACAGGAGAGGCCCAGGCTATGGTCAACTGACCCAAGAGCTCCTCACTGATTTAAGCAGGTAGCTCGCTCTTCCGACGGGATGTGGTGAACATGTCCCCAAGCCAATGCTTGTCCCTGGATCTCAAAGATTCAACGGATTTGGTGGTGTTGCTCAGGGAGCCAGTTGAAGGACTTTTGCAACGTAAAAAATATTCCATGTATTAGTATAGCAAAATAAATTAAATTCATAATTCTGATTCAAAGTACATGATCATACCTTAAACTCCCTGAACCACATGTCCTGAGTGGCAGCAGGGATCTTCTTCCAAGACAGATTCAACTGATCATATGCAATAAAGATATGAGCATTTTTTAATCTGCAATAAAGAGAAAATTTTTAATATGCAATAAAGATATGAGCATTTTTCATTTGAGGGATGTTTGCTTTTGTATTAAATTTTTTCAAATTTTGAGGATGAAATTTAAAAGGAGACGAGGTTGTAATAACTTAAATTTAAATAAATAAATATAATAAATACAATAAAATGGGTGTTGGTTAGAGGAGATGCACCTCCTAACAGTAAATAAATCACACGTTTCTTCCGCCTTCCACACTTCCCCTCATTCAAAACCATCGAATGAGGAGGAGAAATCGTTGTGCCCTAATTCGAGAGACGAAGAAGAAGGGTGGTGAAAATTGTAGTGGCGAAAGAAGAAGCCGATCGATAGACGAGAGCGAAGAGGGGAGAAGAAGGATAGAGAAGGAGGTGGCGTGTGCATGTGCGTGTGGTGTTGGGTTGAGCCGCAACCAAAGGCAAAGAAGGAAGAATGAGATGTTCTCATGTGCTTCTCTTACCCGTGATTTTACTTGGAGCCCTAGACGAAAGAGGCAATGAAGCTGTGCTTGTGTGTAGAGGAAGAGGAGAAAATGACGCAAGGTCCTATGTGTAGAGGAAGAAGATGGAAGAAATTGCGCACACGCTTTGTTGGTTCGAGCCGGATTGAACGAGAGGAGGAAGAAGGGAAGCCGTTGCATGCATGTTAGGGCTTTCGACCGAAAATAAAAGGTGAGTTAAAACTTTTTAAATTAAGTTATTTAATAAATGTTTGTGTGTGTGTGTGTGTGTGTATTATGTGTTTTTTTAAATAGTGTTAATAGAAAGTTTAATTGAATTTAGATCGAAGCTATTAAGCCCTGAATTAGAGGGAGTAAAGGCACACGAACTTCATGTACGAGGAAAGAAGAAGAATCACTGGCGTAAAGTGGAGAGTCGAAGCTCTATTAGTACAACCAGGAGAAATGTTAGTGAGTTTTTAATATGTTAATTATTTAAACTGGAATAATTGTTATTTACTGAATGTTAATTATAGGTGTAACTGAATTAGATATTAATGGCAGAAGATTGGAAGCTAAATCAAATACAATTATAGGGGGGAAAGTGGAATCTTGTGCATAAGGAAACAAACCAATCCTTTTAAAAGAAGGATTTATATACTTATTTATATGTCATTAGATAAATTTTAAGTTTTCATAAGATTTAGTGAAAATTTTCAATTCAAAAGCTGTGTGAAAGGAAAGTATTTAAATAGATTTGATATATTTATGTCTTTCTTCTACGATGAGATTCTTATAGTTATATGCACCTTTAACGGATATAAGTGATAATGAAGTGAAGGAATAATCTTTTACAAAAGTCTTTTAAAGCAGGTGATTGATTATTTTCTTGTATGTATTAAATTAAGATTTTATTAAAAAAAATACATTAACATTTCGTATATCAGCTTTAATAATCTTAGGTATATTTTGAATGAAAAAAATTTCTAAAATGAATGAAGTGAAAACAAAAAAGGAGAATGATAGTTTCAATGATCTTAAATGGAAGTAATTAAAAAAATTGAAATGTAATGACTCCAGTTAATCAAGATCACTCCCAAATGATACAGATAGGGGATGTGATGTACCCGTGTACAATAAATGAAATGAAAATGGTAAATGTATACCTTCAGGTACACAATTTGAGGGTACATACCAGTGTAATTTTAGGGATACCTTTGGATATGAAAATAATTCTGATACTATTAAAAAAGCTAAAAATGACATACTTAAATTAAATTGGGAAGAGATAAATTTAAAATGAAAGCTTATAGTTTTATAAAGTAATGAACGTCAGTTTTTTTGGTCATTCAGTCATAACATTTGCATTAGAATTGAATGCATATTAATATTATAATTGCTCTCTAAGTCGTGAAAACTTACTATTGAATTTTATTATTTATTTTAGAAAAAGAGGAATTGTAGATTTATGTCTGACATAAGTGATTTAGTTTACAGGAGGACTACTGCTGATAGGTAGTATGATTATAGTTTCTTTATGCTATTTGCGTTTGGTTAGGGATAAAATTGTTATATACTGGTTTGAAATGTTGACTACATACTATATATTTATGCATTCATATACTATTATTTGCTTTTCATTTATTCATAGCATTTGCATAAGAATTTAATGCATATTAATATTATAATTGCTCATTATGTCGTGAAAATTTACTGTTGAATTTAATTGTTTCTTTCAGAAAAGAGGAATTGTAGAATGATGTTTGATATAAGAGATTTAGTTTACAGGATTACTGGTGATAGATATTATGATTGTAGTTTCTTTGCGTTGTTTTCATTCGGGTAGTGATATACTTTTATGTGCTGGTTTGGTGTGTTGTCCACTTATTATATATTTGTTTTTGGATGTTATGATTTATATGTAGTATACTTTGTGGTTTCTTAGTTTTTTTTTTTATATTTTGAAAGTTTATAAAAGTCAGTGGAAAGTCAATCAAATGTTAATATTGTCCGACCGCAGTTCCCGATTTGGTTAATTTTAAGCTATCAGTCCAGATCATGACAACAATTCAATTGAATGAGGTAATAGAGAAAACCTTATGTAAGGAAAATAAATGCGCTATTAAAGGCAATACAAAATAAGTACTTTTGAGCTATACGATAACTATAAGAAATCTAGAAGATCTGCAAAAGGGTAGCTAATAAGGTAATAGTTTTTGATGACTTATAGATTTAGATGCTAAAGAATAAGAAAATGCAATATATAAAATATCTAAGTCAAATGAATGTGAATATAGTGGATATGATTTAGTTAGGCTATTAAATGCGAATAAAATAAAAGTTTAGTTAAAAAGTAACACTAAGAAAAGTTGAAAATGCTACCTTTGGAAATTATAATGAGTAATGGTACTGAAGAGCTAATTTGACAAAGAAAGTTAACTCTAGATAAAATATCTATAGGGATTTGGAGATTCGTGGAAGATAGCATAGTTTTTTCCTTTGGAAATTATAAAGAGTAATGGTACTGAAGAGCTAAGTTGACAAAGAAAGTTAACTCTAGATAAAATATCTATTGGGATTTGGAGATTCGTGGAAGGTAGCATAGTTTTTACAGATCTTTTTAATAATTTGAGCCAAAAATTTTATTAGAAAAATAATTTTGGATTAGACAAACTTTTTGATTATAAATGGTGTTGTGTTTTAGAGTAAATAAAATATTTGTTAAGTCTGGAGAAAAGTTAGTATTTTATGATCTGGGGAATATGGAAGCCTAATGCAGGTGGTATTCAACTAATTTGTGAGACAGGAACTTGGTTTCTTATTATAACTTTCATGTTTATATGGTTTGTTGATCAAACTTTTTTTTTTTCCTTAGATTGCCAGTCTTGGTTAACCTGGCCTACGAACGCCTCCTAGAAAAAAATTGTGCTTTTATGCTGATTCTGGAGCTCTTGAATTGAATATAATGGTCGGTTGGTGCAAATTATGCCTATTTATGTTTTTTACAATACCATTGCCAGGAATAACCTCCAACTCTTCATTTTAAGTTGCCTTGCAAATTTGCATATAGGATCCGTATTGTTTTCATTAATATGTAGGCGTTATTACTTTATTAAAAATATTTCTAATAATCAGTCTCAAACTTATAACAGTTTTATCATGGAGTATTTTTTAACCCATTTTTATATGCTTTCAGGTGGAGCTTTTCAAAGATTGATCATGATTTCATATTTGGATGAAGAAATATTGGTAAATTTATTCGCTTATAAAATAAGTGATAATTTTGTGCTTGTTTAGAATAAGAAAGAAACCCGCCAAAGATGTTTTTCATTCTTTCAAATCAAACGTGGAAAGTCAATTCTTTTTGCGCAATAGGAGAACTATATAAGTTATAACTTGCTCGTCTGAGATTCACATGCAGTAGTTCTAGGTTTTTAAATTTGCTTGGCACTCCTGCGAGATTCCAACTAGCCATTTTTTTGATGCGTCTTAGTTTCTAATCTGTGGAAATTTAATATTTCTCTGTAGAATTAAGGGTGATCAAAGCCTAATTGAGCCTGAGATACTGTTGTATAAAAGGATGATACTTTTTTGGTAGATTTACATGCATACCATTTAATTCGTGAGTATTTACATGTCTAACACCTGACAAAGTTATTTTAATTTGAAGATGATTTAAGAATGATAAAGATATATTGTAAAATTTGGACAAAATGTCTAATTATTAAAACAATTAGATGTAATCAGCAGAATAATTATCATAAAATGTGAAAGAGAAATTTCTTAAACACATTGTTGCGTGCTAGTAAATTTACGACATTAGCGGCATTAGAGTGATATATTAACGCCTTAATATTGTGCGAAGATTCGACATACACATAAAAAATATTGACAGAATGACAACATGAGTTTTACGTGGAAAACCCACAACAGCAACAACAACAACTCCTTAACCTCACTATGTGGGGTCGCATACATGAATCCTTTTCTCCATTGCGCCCTATTTAGTGTCATATTTTCATTTAGTTGTAATAAATTAAGTTCGTTTTTTATACAATAAGCCCAAGTCTTCGTAGGTCTACCTATGTCTTTCTTAACATAAGTTGAATCGAAGACATCTACTCTCCTAATTGGATCATCAGATGGTCGACATTTAATGTGACCAAACCATCTATGACGACTTTCTCTAATTTTACGTGGAAAACCCGAAGGGGAAAAATCATTGGGCCTGTTGAAATGATTCCACAATGCCGATGTAGGTTACAAGGCTTCACCGAACCTTGAATAGCCATAAGTAATATTACACCAGGGGGGGCATGATTTTCACTAGGGAAGTGACAACACCGAGGAAAATTGTGGCGACTGACAATACCGAGGAAAATTGTGGTGACTCGGCTCTTGTGAAGAAAAACCGATGGTTGAGATCAAGTGCTAAAAACTATGATGCCAACATCGGCAGTAGCGACAACAACGACGATTATCAGGCGATAAAGGTATAGTGGTGGCGATGATGGTAATCTGATGGCGACACTGGCAGTTTAGTGTCAATAGCGGTGGATGTTAGGAGGTGTTCAAATGGCGACGACGATCAGACGATTATTGTTCGGTGGCGACGAATGTGGTCTGGCGGTGATGGTGGCCAAACCGCGATGGTTGAGCAATGGTGGTCCAACATCGGTGGCCACTTGATGACGGTGGTCTGATGATGATGACAGCTAAACAACAGTGGTCTGGCAACGATGGTCTGACAGTTGTGGCGGCTCGACTGCGGAGGTCGGTCAGCAGTGGTGCGGTCGACGACGGTGGCCTGACGCAATGATAACGGTGATCCTGTAGTGGCGTTGGCTCGACGACGGTTGTCGAGCAACAATGGTTCAACAATGACGGTGGTTCGATGGCAATGGCTAGGTGGTGACAACATTGGTTCAATTGTTGCGACGACTAGTTGATAGAGATCCGACAATGGTGGAGGTTAGGAGAGCCCCTTCAGCTTTCTCTTCATGAAGAGTGTGGGGGTCTGTTTATTCATTTTTTGAGTGGCATGTTCTGTAAACATTGGATAAATTCAGATTACCCATTGAATGACCTAGAGGGATCTCTTTGATTGGATGGTGTTTTATGATCATTTAAGCGCCTTAATGATGTTCGAATTAAGTAATTTTGGGCTTGTTGGATCTACTTGTTGAGACGCTCAATTTTACCATAAACTTCTTAGATATAGAGATCATTTGATCCCTAAACTTAAAAATTTCAACTATGCTTTAAGTGCATGATTTGGGCTAACTTGTACTCGGGTCAGATCGTTTTTAATATAATTTGGTTCCTCTCCTTGAGAACTTCACTTGATCATAAATCAGAGTGCAGACATTTCCAAATTATATTTTTGAAGTCCTGAGATTCGTACAGATCAATATGATTTTCAGGGACATATTAGTTGCTCTCTAATTTCAAATGTCATTGTCAAAGACGTTGAAAATATATCCCACCCTTTTAAAGAATCGTGTGACGTAAAATAGTGATATTCATGCAAATGTGAGATGCAACTTCTCCTTTGGTATTAGCATAGACCTTCTCTCAGGGCCCGACTCAAGAAACTTCTCAATATTCATCTAAAGACATCATATTTGTGTGAAGAATGTCAAGAAATGGCCTCAGGAACCGAAAGGCCTCACAAATTGGCCTTCCAGACTATCCTTGCTAGCGATAGTGGCGACTTGCATGATGGTGTGCTGGCGGCACGCCTAAAGGGTCCCATGCGCTTGCGTTTAGGCTTGAGGACTTGTGTGTTCGTGAGGTGCTCTTGCGCGTGTTTGTGGCTGTGCGTTGGCACGTAGGTGGAGCATGGACAGAGTGCGGGCAAAGTGCAGGCATACTGGCAACACACGCCAAAGTGCTGGCATAATGGCAATGCACTATCGTATGGGTAGAGCGCGGTTGTGTGCACACACCTGCAGAGGGAGCACAGGCTGACATGCAAAGTCTATGCGCACAGGGGAAGCAACACGTGCACATGTGAGAAGCAGGCGCACTCCGACGCTAACATGCTTATAGGGCGCATGCACGTGCTATTTGGGCAAAATTTCAATGAATTTTGGTATATTACTAATTTTTTATAGATTATTTTCCATTTTAAAAGGAAAAAGATTATATTAATTAAAAATTTGAAAAATGTTCAGGCAGGAAGTTTTGAATTGACTACTTTTTTGTGATATTTTTCTTCCTGTATTATTTTTAAATGAAAAATATATTATTTATAAAGAAACACGATTCTCCCCCAAAAAAGCCCCCCTGCTTAAGCCCATAAATACCCTCTTTCGGGTGCTATGGAGGGCGCTCACCTCCTCGCTCGCATTCCAGACGATGAAGCTTTGACTTTCTCATAAGAACTGGAACGGTTGGTTATTTTCGTTGGACGTATCAAACTTGAAGGAGGTTAAGTCCCGTGATCCTAGGCGAGGAAACTGTCTTCTCTTAAAAAAGGCATTGATCAAGCCCGACCTTTGAGTGTGACAGGAAGAGCTAGATAAAAAAGCGTGTAAGAAGCCTGCTGGATGTGATGATAGTTTTGTAATTGTCAATGTGTTCATATGTGCTAGATACATCATCTTAGGATTTAATATTTAGTAGCTTAAAGCTTGTTGGGATGAGGTGCTAGAGGAATATCTTAGCCAAGGGCGAAGACTCTTGGAAATTGCGAGAATTAAGGAAATAATCCATATCCGTTAGATAAAACTCTCTTGAACCATGCACTGAAGCTCATCGCAGATTACATCAATGGGAGCGCTAGTAAGGCGTGGTTGAGCCAAATTTTTTGTGAGATCAGGGGTTATTGATTGGTCTAGTTGCACAAGATGAATGAGTGGAACTTTCGGTATCAAGGAGATAAATATCTTGCCTGTCGGAGGAGAAATTTCAACATAATAGTGAGGGGCCCGATACTAGTATTCTTGAGCAGTGGATTCTCTACATATTGTTGACTTTGTGACAACTAGATCCTATATAGTTGTGTGGTCATCGACTGCCGACCCTCACGTAGGAGTTGAAAAATCTCATGTTGAGACTCCACCATTTTGTGCACTCGGTAATCAAAAGATGAGTCTTGAGCTTCTTTGCTACCAGGATAATGCCTTTCGTGGTGGGCAAAAAAAGATGCGTGATGTTCCTGACTCAGTGAATGGAGTGGCGAGTGTTAAAACTGGTTGCTCCATTGAGTATTGCATTTGTTGGTTATTTCACATGTTTTTTAAGTTCCTTGATGGCAGGATTGTCCTTCCCTTAGACGACACCAAATTTTTGCGTGTGGTAAATTTGCGGCAGTAGAGTGATATATTAATGTCTTAATGTTGTACGAAGGTCCGACGTATGCATAAGTAAAATGAAATTGACAGAAAAGACAATAAGAGGTTTTTACTTAGAAAACCTAGAGAGGCAAAAACCATATTACTTGGCCCATTTGAAATGATTCTACTATGCCAATGTAGATTATAAGGCTTAACTAGCCCTTGAATAGTCATAAGTAATATTACACTAGTGGGACGCGATTTTCGCTAAGCGGAAAGCGTTGAGAAAGCGGCGGTAACCTGTCTGCAGTGAGGAAAAGTCGATGATAGATGCTGAGTGCTAAAATGTATGATGTTAATGTCGGTAGTAGTGGCGAGAACAGTGATGGTCAGGCAGGAAAGGTCCCATGGCGGCGGTGGAGTCCAACGACAATGGTGGCGGTTCAGTGTCAATAATAGTGGTTGTTAGGCGTCAACAGTTGTGGAGGAAGGGTAGCTGTGGTACAGTCAATTAGTGCCGGTGGCATTGATGGTTTGACGGTGGTGGCGGCTTAGATCGTGGTGATTAGACAACAATATTCCTGTGCTGACGAAGGCTTTGACTTGAGAGTGTTGGCCAGGTAGTGGAGATCCGACTACAATGGAGGTCAGAAGATGATGGTCGGGCGATGGTGGCTGCTTGACAGTGGTGGTTCAGTAGTGGCTAGGCGGTAGTAGTTTGATGGTGGTGGCGGCTCTACGGTGATTGCCTGATAGCGGTTGTTCAACGGCAATGACAGTGGTCTAATAATGGTGGTTTAGCAGTGGTGGCAGTTCGACAATTATGGCTGGGCAGAGGTGGTGGATGCTTGATGGCGATGACAATGCAGTGGTGGTCAGGTTGAGACGTCTGTTAGCTAACGGTTGTCACATAATAGTGGTCTGATAGTGGTGGCGACTTAATAGTGGTGTCGGACAACGTTGGTTCAACTACAATGAATCGACGACGGCGAATATGTAGGGCATGGGGGTCTGGTGGTAACGATAGCTAGTCGATAGCGGTTCGTTGTTGGTGGAGTTGAGGAAGCCTCAAGAGCTCGGTGCTCTTTTAGCTTTCTCTTGTAGGTCTAGGTTCCTCTTCTGTAGAAAGTGGAAATATATTTATAGATTTTTTTGATTGGCATGCTCCTTAAATATTACGTGAATTCAGATCACTCTATCAAATAGCTTAGAGTGATATGTTTGATCGGATGTTGTTTTATGATTATTTAAGTGCCTTAATGATGTCTAAATTAAGACTTCGAACTTGTTGGATTCGACTCGTTGAGGCACTTGATCTAATTCTAAACTTGTCAGATTTGGACATATTTTGGTCCCTCAAAATATATTTTAAAGCTTCCAACTATGTTTTAAGTGTATGATCTTGACCCAATTGGGCTATGTTGGGATTGTATTTGATGTCATTTGGTTTATCTTCCTAAGACCTGTTATTTGATCATAAATCAGAGTACAGATATTTTCAAATTTGAATTTAAAGCTTTCAGTCAAAATGTGTACAGAGATTTGTGCTGATCATTATGATTTTTCTGGGATGTATTAGTTGCCCCCCTTTTCAGGGGTCACTGTCAAAGACATTAAAATATATCCCAAGCTTTTGAAGAATTATGAAATAAAATAGTGATATTTTAGGAAATATGAGATGCAATTGTTGTGCTAGCACAAACCTCGCCCAGGGGTCGTGACTCGAGAAACTTCTCAACATTTATCCGAAGACATCAATTTTATTTTGGGTATGTCGTATAATGGCATCATAGACCACACGGTGACATTAATTTGCTATCCAGACTGCCTTCACTATCAGTCGTGATGGCTTCACCAAGGTGAGCCGGATCACACATAGAGGCTCCCACGTGCATGTGCATAGGCCTGAGGCGCGCCCTTGCTAGCGTTGCACTGGCATGTAGGCGGAGCATGAGTGTTCGAGCATGTTGGTAGTTTGCTCAGACATGCAAACATAGCATGTGCACGTGCGTGCACGTGTGGAACATGGACACACACGTAGAGTTAATGCTTGCAAGGGAAACAGGCTCGCAGGAGCATCAGGTAGGCGGGATGGATCATGAGCGCTATGCGCGCATGTGTGCCCAACCAGAGCTGGATTTCAACAATTTTTGGTATTTTTCTAATTTTTTTGAAGTTTTTTTTATCTTTTTCTCTATTTTTTAAAGGAAAAAAAAAACATATATTAATGATAGATTCAAAAATCTTCAGAAAATTTTGAATTCTCTATTTTTTGAGATATTTTTCCTCTTTTGTATTAATTTTAAAGGAAAAATATAATTATATATAAAAAGTTTCTAATATTTCTCCAAAGGCTTCAATTTTATGTTGGGAATGTAATAAAATGGCCTAATAGACCACACAAGGTGCCATAATGTGTTGTCCTAATCGCCTTTGCTAGCGGTCGTTATGGCGCACCAAAACGAGTCACATCACATGTAGAGGCTCCCATATGCGTGTGCATATGCTTGAGGCATGCCCTTGCTGGCGGTGCACTGGCATGCAGGCGAAGCATGAGGGTTCGGACATGCTGGTAGTTTGCTTAGACGTGCAGGCAAAGCATGTGCACATGCGTGGAACGCGGAGACACTCATAGAGCTTGCAACCAAAACAGGCTCGCGGGGGCGCCGGGCAGGCAAGGTGGCTCATGTGCGCCCTTGCCCCCAACTAGAACTGGATTTTAGCAAATTTTGGTATTTTCTATTTTTTTTAAAGTGTTCTCCTTTTTCTCTATCTTTAAAAGGAAAAAAAAACATATATTAATGATAGATTCAAAAATCTTCAGAGAATTTTGAGTTAACTCTATATTTTGAGATATTTTTTCTCTTTTGTATTACTTTTAAAGGAAAATTATGTTTATTTATGAAAAATCTCAATCAACCCCCCTCTCCTCCCCCCTAACTTCTTCCTCTCCAAGCCTATAAATACCCTCCTAGGAGTGCTTTTGATGGCACTTCTCTCCTATTGGCCTGCGTTCCAGACAATGAAGATTTGACTTTCACTTGAAAACTGAAAGGGATTTTCATTGGATGGATTGAACTTATTGGAGGTCAACCTACGCCTATAAATACCCTCCTTGGAGTGCTATGGAGGCACTCGTCTCCTCTTGGCTTGCGTTCCAGACAACGAAACTTTGACTTTCTCTTGAAAACTGAAAGGGCTGGCTATTTTCATTGGATGGATCGAACTTATAGGCGGTGAAGCCCCATGATCCTAAGGTGAGACAAATGTCTTCCCTTAAAAAAAGTATTGATCGAGCCTGACCTTTGAGAGTGGCAGGAAGAACATGACAAAGAACTACATCCGAAACCCATTAGATGTGTATGATGGTTTGCTAATCGTCAATGTATTTATAAAGGTTAGATATGGGAGCTTGAAGCATGTTGGATGCAGTGTTAGAGGATTGTCTTCACCCTGTGACGAGCAGGAAAATAATCTATCCCTTAGAGGGGACTCTTTTCTAACCAGGCATTGCAACTTATCACGTATTTCATCACTGGGAGCATTAGTTAGGTGTGGTTGAGCCAAGTTTCCTATAAACGCCAGAGGGTTATTGATTGGTCTAGCTGCACAAAAGAGATAAGTGAAACTTGTTCTAATTTACACTACACGTTAACCTGTGCGGGCATTGATTGCCGACCCTCATGTAGTTGCTGAGGAATCTCATGTTTAGACTCCTTTCTACGCATTTGGTCTTTCAAAGATCAGCATGGCTTGCCTTTGCTAGAAGGATAATGTCTTTTGTGGAGGGAAAAGCATATGCTTTACTTTCCTCACTTAATGATTGTCCCTTGGAGCGGTGGGTGTTAGGACGAAAGACTTTGTTATGAGCATTACTTCTTTTGGTCAACATAAATTTTATGACTTATTTGATGATGGGAATGTTCTTCCCGTAGACGGTGTCAAAGTATTGTGCCAACATGTTCACGGTGGTAAAGTGATGTATTCACGTCTTAGTGTTCCATGACGATTCAACCTAGATGCAGGTAAAAGAGAATTTTGAAAAAAAAAAGCATGAGTTTTTACATAGAAAATTCAAAGGGACAAAAATCACAGGGTTTGACACAATTACAATGATTTTACTATGCCGATGTAGGTCACAAGGCTTTACTGGCCCTTGTTTAGCTAGAAATAATATTACATGAGTAGGTTGTGACTTCTGTTAGGGAAGTGGCTGAAAACACCTTGAAAGTAGTGGTGACTTGTTTGCTGTGAAGAAAAGCTGTCGGTAGAGGTTGAGTGCTAGAAAATATGATGGTAGTGTTGGTGGGCGATGGTGATGGTCGGGTAGCAAAGGTCCGGTGGTTACTACAGTGATAGTTCGGTGGTGGTTCGACATTAACAATCATGGAAGCCTGGCAGTAATTGTTTAGTGTCGATGACCATTAGACGTCGGAGGTTCGACAATGGTCTCTGTTAGATGGTCGTGGAAGAGTCACTACTGTCTGACGGTCATGGTAGCTCGATTGTGGTGTCCGGGCAGTGGTGGTTCGACTTTAGCAACGACTTGACAGCGGTGGTCAAGCAACGACGAGAGTTGTACAACAGTAGCAACGGCTAGTCAGGCTATGGTGGAGCTAAAAAACCTTTAGGAGCTTGAAGCTCCTTCAGGTTTCTCTTCCAGATTTTGGTTTTTCGTCATTAAAAGAGTGGAGATCTTTTATAGATTTTTTGAGTGGCATGCTCCGTAAATATCGCCTGAATCTGGACCACTCCATTGAACGATTTAAAGTGATTCTTTTGATTGGATGATGTTTTATGAGCATTTAAGCACTTTAATAATGTTGGAATTTTGCGATATTTGGCTTGTTGGATTCGGCTCATCGAAACGTTTAATTTGACGATAAACTTGTCCAGATTCTGGTTTCTCTTCATTAAAAGAGTGGAGATATATTTATAGATTTTTTGAGTGACATGCTCCTTAAATATTGCCTGAATCTGAACCACTCCATTGAACGATTCAGAGTGATTCCTTTGATCGGATGGTGTTTTATGAGCATTTAAGTGCTTTAATGATGTTGGCATTTGAGATATTGGGCTTGTTGGATTTGGCTCATCGAAACGTTCAATTTGACGATAAACTTGTCTATATTCTGGTTTCTCTTCAATAAAAGTGTGAAGATTTAGTTATAGATTTTTTGAGTGACATGCTCCTTAAATATTGCCGAATCTGAACCACTCTATTGAACGATTCAGAATGATTCCTTTGATCGGATGGTGTTTTATGAGCATTTAAATGTTTTAATGATTCCTTTGATCAGATGATATTTTATGAGCATTTAAGTGCTTTAATGATGTTGGAATTTTGCGATATTGGGCTTGTTGGATTCGGCTCATCGAAACGCTCAATTTGACGATAAACTTGTCAAATTTTGAGATTATTTGGTCTCCCAAAATATATTTCAAATCTTCCAACAATATTTTAAGTGCTTGATCTTGGTCCTCTTAGATTCAGGTTGGATCCTTTTTGATGTCATTTGGTTCGTTTCCCTGAGATCTTTTGCTTTATCATAACTCGGAGTGTAGTTGTTTTCAAATTTTATTTTTGATGCTTTCACTCAAAATGTGCGTCGAGATTCGTGTGAATCAATATGATTTTTTAGCAAGATATCACATATAATAATTTTATAGATAAATATTTATTCATGAAGATATTTGCTGTGTATAATCTATATGACAAAACAACAATACATTGAAACACGAAAAAGAAAACTGTCATGTTTTTACATCACTTTAGAATGTATTTCATGCCATGTGTCAATATTTGGAGCCATTCATAATGTAAATTGAGCTAAATAAACAGGTCCCAACCTTTATATTTTTTTCAAGGGCATTAACTTACATACCACCCAATTCTTATGTTTTTTATAGTTAAGACCTATACTTTTCTTTTTACATTTATGCCACCCAAATCTTTCATATCACATAAAAATATTTCCATTTTATCTTCTAAATGGGAAACACACTTTTTCATACATAGGTAATATGGCATGTATGCAAAAATTGAAGTTCAGGTGTTAGATATGTAAATACAGCGTAATTCAGTGGTATGTATGTAAATCTTTATATATATATATATATATATATATATAATTTTCTTGCAAGCCTGATCCTGTTTTAGTAGTTTAATGAGGTATATTTTACCCATCACTGAATTTTGTTGTTCTGTTTAGCTACTGGTTAGTGAAGCTTCTTCCATTAGACATCAGCTACTACAATTATTTTGATATTGCAGGTCGTGAGGGATTCTTTTGGGGCTCCTGAGGTTCTCACAAGGCTAGAAGGTCCTCCACCTGTTGACTCGGAGTCTGTCATCACAGAGTATGAATATGAAAGCTAAAAACTGACGGTGACTATGGAGTAGTTTCCTCCAAAAAAAATAAAATAAAAAAATAAATGTTCAAAGCTATATAATCTGCTTTGATCGGAAGAAAATAAACGATGTCTTCTTATATATAATAAATATTCTATGGCGTTTTCGGTCATGTTTCTGGTGGAGAGCCTGTTTATTTTTTTGGGACATTTGCAGACCATACAATTCATATGCCTTTACGTACCTAACGCCTAAACATTCATATTACATGTATACCACTCAAACATCGCATCAAAATTTCCGCAAACACTTTCTTTTTAGAAGTGAATATCACATTTTCATCGATATGGTTAGGACATCAAAGTATTATAAATATAAATATCAAATTTTAGGTGTTAGATACCTAAATTGAGTCATTCCAAGGCATATGATCTCTTAGGGGTTATTTGGGATCACTTTTATTTTTAGTTTTATTATTTTTAATTTTTATTTTATTAAGTTTATGTTTTACTTGTTTGTTAGTGGTGATTATTTTTTTAAAACATCTAAATGTTGTTTTGATTGTGTAAAAAAAATAGTTTTTAAAAAAAAAATAGAAAACAAAGTGCTTGAAAATGTACCAAAAAATATTTTCAAAATTAAAGTAAAAATATAGAACAATGGTGTTCCCAAATAGGCTCTTAAATTTATTTTTAATTTTTATGAGTTGTGTTGAATAAATTCATTTTTGGTGAGCTCAGGCTAGAAAATCTAAGCTTATGTGAAAAGTTGTGTTTGTGATGTTGGAACCAGTTAGAAATATATTGGAAATCTAAATAACTTTTATCAATATTGAAGTACTGTTACAACAAGGCAGACAAAAAAAAAACACTAATAATAAATCAATCTTGGGCTAGCATTGGAAGAAAAGATGTGAGGGCGGAGGTGGCATCGGTGAAGTGGTAAGGGAAAAAGGGAAGAGTTGAGAGTTGTTAGATATGTTGGAAGGGTGGTTGTTGGTTGGTTTGGGTGGTATGGGAGTGGCGTGGTAGATCTGACAATAAGGAAGGTAAGGGGTGTTGGATGATAGTGAGGTGTGCCAGGCAAGTAGTTGCTGTGAGGGATCTGGTAGGAGTTAAGGGGCAGTTGGAAGGTCTAGACAGTAAGACCAACAACATGTTGGGGGGTAAAAGGGTACTGAGAGGTTGAGTGGATAGGCTAGACAACAAGATAATGACAGAAAAAAATGCGACATGACGACTATGATAGTATGCGGATGGTCGTCAGCTAATGAATGGGAAGGAGAAGGGGTAGGGAGGAGGATAAAGGAAGATACAACACCACCTAAGAGCAGGATACCATTAGAGCGCCACCACCTCCTCATATAGAACCATAAAACAGAGAGAACAACTCTATAAAGGAATCTAAAAATAACTTGCACCAAAACAAATCCTACAATCATAGAGCAAGAATTTATAAACTCTCATCGACAAAGAAAATGAATCAAATAAAGAAGGAAACTCCCACACAATGGGAGAGGTGGGGAGGTAAGAAAAATTCAGAGAACAACCATTAAAAACTTCTCATATGAAGAAGATCACTAAAAGAAGGGATGTAGGTTGCTGTATCACAATCTTGCCTTCACGATCTTCCTCCCGCTATTGTGACTCCTCGATTCTTTTGTTGCTTTTGCAAAGGTTTTTGGGTTGGCCTCTCTCGTCAGCCACCCGTGGATCCCCCCTGGAGACTGAACTGTTTCTTGAGGTATTTGAAGGTCTTCCTCAACTTGCGACCAAATGTTCATATGGATATATCCTCCTGAGGTTATGGATCACGCCTATACTGTTGAATCATCCCAAACTAACCAAAGATCAGTTCTATCGAGCGTGTAGTGAGATTAATTTGATCCATCCCACATGGCGGCGACACGGATGATACAATGTCAACCTAACATACCCTTGGCTATATTTGTCTCCTGTGATCTCGGGCTACACTGAGGGAAATAGGACGTTGTGCTTCCCAACCTTAGTGAAGGAATATTTGTTCTTAAATCTATCGTGCTTACTCTACGTTCAAACTGTCACAGTCTTACTAACAGAAGGTGGCAAGCATCTATAGGGATCATTTCATACCACACCTGATCCTTCAGCTGACTTTTGTTCGAAAAATCTACCAAGCATCTTTGATTGATGCTGACCTGATTCTCCTTCTTCGACCATGTTAATGAATACTACTGGGAAGACCTCCGAGTCGCAAGTCCTGATTTCTCTACCATATGAGTCAATGCCACATTCTTACTGCTTTCGCCGTCAATGACTGAACTACATACTTTTCTGTTCACTATACAACGGGTGTAAAATATGTTTTGGTGAAACCACTGTGAATCCCTAGTGTCTTCAATTTGCAGGATCCGTCGAATCACGAGTGCCTCTCCTTCATATGGAGGAAGCTGATATACCCCGCTCCGTTCCTCAATTTTCTTTTCATTGCTATTCTCTTCTACGGTGCCCTGATTAGTAAGTGAGACAACTCTATTCGTGAGACATCTAGAAGCTATGTGGCCATAATCGTGACATTTGAAGCATTTTCTGGCCAGTATAATGTTGGAGGCGCTACCTTTCTCTTGCTCTTCTCACTCTGATTTATACTGTCATTCCCGTGTCTGGGCTTGCTAGTCTCTCTCGGGGTGCCCTTGTCACTTGTGGTAACTGTAGGTGGTTGCTGCTTGAAGGTTGTTGCCTAAAAAATGACAACTGCCTACTTTGCTTTAGTTATCTTTTTACCTTTAAGGCTAGTGTTTGGACATCTCTCAACATCCAGTATGGTTGCAGCTGCGCCACATTGCTAATGATAAGCTTCATTCCACCAAGATATGTGGCTAGTATATGCTCTTTCGGCTCTATCAGGCCATACTTCAGATAAAGTGTCGAACTAGGCTGTGAACTCCTCCATTGAAATATCTCTCTGCTGCAAGTTGTTGAGTTTTAGAAACATATCCTGGCGGTGGTGGGGTGGGAGGTACTTTTTTTGCATGGCATCTTCTCCCACGCAGTGATCTTCTCAGTGCCTTCTCTTTTTCTCTACCTCTGCACATTTTCCACCATAGAGAAACACTCTTCTTTAGCTTAATGGAGGCTAGCTTGATCAAGCGTATCCTCTGACACCTCTTTATACTTAAAGAGACGTTCAAGAGTTTGCTGCTACTCAAGGAATTCATCCAGATCTATGCCTCCTTCAAAATCGGGTAAATCCAACTTGATTCTGCAGTCTCTGTGTTCTTCCATTAATATCTCCTCTTTAGAATTTGCCCTCTGGGAGGGATCCAGATTTTCTTCTCCAGTTTTCCTTTGATACTAAATCCCAAAACATCGTGGTCTGTCTTCTTAATCGCTAAAAATTTCCCCATGGAAGGGATTTGGATTGTTTTTTTCTTTTTCCTCTTTGACTCTCCATATTTGGGTCTAAGTTAACCTCCTATTGTGTTAACTCTTCAATCTCCACAAGTCTCTTTTGAAGAAGATGAAGCTCTTGCCGTCTCTCCTTCCGGGAAGGGCTAGGCATGTATTTTGTTGGTGGAATGACTAGGGTTTAGAGTTGAGAAGTGAAAAAGGGTGTTGGAGACTCATTAATGGTGTAGAAAATTTAATTTGTTGTTGCTGATTTTGAAAATCAGCATGAGGTTAATTAGATTTAGGTTAAATTCTTGTTGGAGGTTTGGGAATTAGAAAGGAAAATTTTTTTTGGAGGTAGCAGTGTTAAAGGCGGATAGTAGGAAACCCTAGGATGGGACGAATGTTAGTGTAACTCTAATACCAAATGATACCAGAACTGGTTAGATGCTTAACAAAAAAAAAAATTAAATATGGTTACAACACAACATAAACGAAAAGGGAAAATACAACATCAAATTAATCTTCAGCTAGGACCGGAATAATAGATCTGAGGACGGAGATGACATTGATGAAGTGGTAAGGGGAATGGGAAGATTTGAGGGTTGTCAGATATGCTGGAAGGGTAGTTGGTGGTTTGTTTGAGGGGTTGAGAGAGCGGGGTGGTAGGTAAGGCAGCAAGGAAGGGTGGTGAATGGTGTTGGGTGATGGCGAGGTGTGTCAGACAACAAAGGAAGCTCTGTGAGGGACCTGTAAGATGCAATGGGCGGATGGGAGGGAATAGATTGATGAGAGGCAGAGTGGAAAGGCTGGACAATAAGACATTGGTCGAAAAGGGGTGGCGGGATAGCTGGGTTGGTATGGTGATGGTAGACGACCAATGGACAAGGAGAAGTGGTAGGAAGGAGGAAGAGAGGAAGACACATCACTACCTTAGAGTATGATACAACCAAAGTACCACTACCTCAAATACAACCCTAGTACTTAGAGAACAAGTACACAAAGGAATTTGAAAGCAGCACACACCAAATTTCCCCTACAATCAGAGAACAATAATTTATAAACTCTCCTTGATGAAGAAAAGGAAATAGATAAAGAAGAAAACTTCTACACAAAATGAAGGAGTGGGGAAGCAAGAAAAATCCAAAGAAGAACCATTATAAACTTCCCATATGAAGAAGATCACCAAAAAAAGTGATGCAGATTGCTGTATCGAGATCTTCCTCTCGCAGTTGAGACTCATTCTCGCTTCTTCTCCTGTTCTAGCGAAGTTTCACGAGTTGCTTGATTCCGGTCTTCTATATAGATGTAATTTGCGATGTATGCGATTATATGCTTAATTTCTTTAATAGTGATTCTTACTTTGCAACAAAGCCAAAAACTTGATCCAAAGCAAAAGCTAGGTAAATTTTCCACTATGAAGCAAATAAGAATATAATTATAATATTTAAATATGGGTACTGCGCAAGTATACATATCATTATCAAGTAATATAAGACTTTTTGATTAAGCCCCGAATATCAAACCCATAGGGAAAACTTGACAATATGCACTCTACAAAACAAGAGAAATTAGACAACAAAGTTCTACTTAACAAAATATTATTATTTAAACTCAAGATGCTATAATAGGAAGGAAATTTCAATACTTTCTGTAATTTTTAATAATTTGAAAATAAAGTAAGCAACTAACTAATTTAACTAAATATTTGCAAGATGAAGACAATATAAATAAAATATCTTTTTCCTTATCATGAATCAATAACAAATATAGAAATTCTGTTGTGGAAGTATTTTAAAGGAATTGTGTCAAATATGAACAGTGATATTCTTTACCCTTATTAGAGATGTTATAAAGAAAATTGGCTAATCTATAGTTTGAATAGCCTTGAAGACCAGTTAAGTAGGGAGGTTACTAGTTTTCACTCTAGAGTTCCCTCTTCTCTGTCCACCTGGGGGCTATCTTATATCAAAACCTAAAACTATAAATCAAATTGGGGGCTTTAGCCTGTCACTCTAAACTCATTTAATTCTACACCCTTTAAAGTTTATTTTCTTATTTATTTGCACTCAACCCCATGAATTACATTTTCATCCATGAAATCAAATGTGATTCTTACCATTTGTTGACTGAGTCAATATCATCTCGAATCTTACATGTTCTCACAACAGGTATTAATATCTTAATTGGTCAAATCAAGAAGTAAATAGAGTACATGGTTTCAAATCACCACAACTTCTTCCAACATTGAAGTTTAATACTTTACACAATTTCATTTCAATACTTAATCACTTATCATTTTAAGGAAATAGATAAAGAAAACTACTCAGAATTTATGGAGAAAATACAACCACACTTGAGTTTAAAAGTAGAAATCATGCACACAAACAAGTAATCTAAATTAAAACCAAATGTAGTCACAATGATAAATACTTATCTCAAATCCTCTCCACAAAATGTCTTGAAGTCCCTTTGAATTCTCTTCCTTCACTCACAATACAAACTAAAACTCAAAATAAAAAGAGGTGGCCGATGGTGGCAGCAGTTACTTGGATGAATGATGGCTGTGGATTGACCCTCCATTTTGATGATCCAAGTCTTATTTAATAAAAATCCAAGAGGTGTTTTGATGTCTCTTCAAAATGTGTCTTTATTCAATGAATTTTCTAGAAGTTTCCTCGTTTTAAAAGCCAATTGAATGAATTTTTGTATCCATGAACTATTTCCCATGTTTTCACCAAGTGTTGCTTCAAACACCTCTTCAAAAAGTCATCCAAATTCAATGAATCATCAAATAACTACTTCTGGCGCTTAAATGCTGGGTACCTAACGCTTAGGCGCGTCTCTCTTTGAATAACTGGCGGGTAAGGGCCAGTACTAGGCGCTTAGGCGCCTTAGTTCATTTTTGTACCTTCATTTTTGCTCCAAATTTGACCCTTTTTCACTCATTTTACCATTTTTCATATATTTGATTGTACCTGAAAGAAAACACACAAATACATTTCATTAAAGCGCAATATCTCAAAATTAAGTATAAAAATGTGTACAAAATACTATATATTTTAGGTGTATCAAAAGCTCCCAAACTTAAAATGTTACTTGTTCTCAAGTGACACTCCAATCTTTTAAAAACCAAATAAGTAGATTATGTATATGATTTTCTTTAGGAGTTACTAAAATTTTGATGTAGAAATAATGTAGTCCAATTTAGAAAAAAAATTAGTAAATGAGACCAACTTAGAGTTTAGAAATTTTTAATGTAAGGAAGTATGAAAATATGAGTTTCTATCTAGTTAAAAAATATTATACATTCTCCAAATATAGAGTTTAGGCATTCTATCATCTCTACTTAAAAATTTTTATTACGCATAATTTTACTTACTATAATATATTCTTAAGCTTAAGAGTTTATTAAGTTTTATACTTTAAAAAGATCAGATGTGGAACCAAATTTTGATTATGCACTAATTCTCAAGCTTCTCCCCCCCTTTTTCAACTTTCTTTTCTTTTTATTTTTTATTTATTTTTCTCATCGTTTTGTTTTTTTTCTCTTCTTCATGCAAGGATTACTATATCTGGATATCCCTTTAATGATTTTGAATTCGAGTCTTCCTTTCCTAAAGCAAAGAGTTAATATATCTTCTTTACTTAAAAACATAATAATAGTTCTCAAAATCATTTTCAATAAAAGAAATTTAAGTTTTAAAATAAAAGTATAAATCTTCTAAATTTTTTAAAAATACAATTTCTCCTACTAAACATAGTTACACAATATTTATCATTTCTACACTAAAAATTTTTAACTTCAAGTTTTTTTTCATTACTATAAATTTTAACTAAATTTTGTTACTCATTTCTATATTCAAAATTTTACTTCTCTAATATAACTTTATATCCACGATCACTTTTCTTAAAATCAAAATCAAATTTATTTGAAATACATTTGAGAACAAATAAATTTCAAGTTTTAGAAAATTTTTCTTCCCTCTCCTAAACTTAAATTTTTAATAGAATAAAATATTTTAGTAGCACATATAAATATTGGCAAGAATGAAAACTAAAAATAAAATGCTAACAATAATTTTTACATCCTAAATATGCAAGTACAAAAAATAAAAATAGGAGTAAAAATGAAATTGATCAAATTTTAATTTACTTAACATATAGAGATTCATTAGACTTCTATGTAGTGGAGAATAATATAAAAGAAAACAAACACACTAACAAACATACACATCTGCAATATAAGGAAAAATATCTGGTAGTAAATTGAAAATTTTAAACATGCAGCTTTTAAGTAACAAATTAGCTATATTCTAAACCTTCCTAAGATCCTGAATTAAATTCAACAACTACTAACTAACTACAACACAATTAAAACAATTACTGCCACAAAAACATAATAACTACTCACAAAAACATAAATATATCACAGTAGTGTCTAACAAAACAAAGTCTCAACAATTACAACTCAAAACACAATACAAAGTATAGAATAACTGCACCATCAACAGTTCACACAATAAACTAAAAGTCAAACTAAACTATAGAATCCAATCTTATCATCCTCATTCCTTGCATCAATTTCATCACTATGTAAGTAGTTGCAGGCTCATATGGTGGATATCTTGAATACTGCTGGAAAACTACACCCTGGTTACCTCTCATTTGGCTTTCTGTAGATGAGTTGTACTCTTCCTCATAATCACTATGTCTCCTTATATATCCATCTATATACTATGCAAAATTATCTAAATTTAAAACCTTTTTAGTGGTATAAATGACATTATTCAATATCCTCTGCAATAGTTTTGATTAAGAATCAGATTCAGAAGTTTGACCTTGAGATGTAGAAGCACGTAAAGTGGAAGCTCGAGATGTCGAAGCAGCAGAACTACTAGAAAATCCACCACTCCAACCAAAAATGGAATGATGTGAATAAGATTTCACATTCACACTGGTAATGGGCTTGAGTGGTTGCATTATCTCCTCCCAGCTATCAAATCTAACTCCATCTTGCTCATATAAAAAAAGATCAAGGATGTAAATACCAAACCTGTAGTATTAGCAGTAACGACAGAACTGGTAATAACATTATGAATCAAAGCTCCAATGGCGATGGACATGAACTGCTGGATGCAATAGTTCAAAGTTGCTCGATCACGGGTCACTTAACTAAGATGATTTGTAGGTAGCAGACAAGCAAAAATGAAATAGTGCCATGCCTTTGCAGTGGCATCCAACTTCCAAGTAGAAAAGTTAACTCTCCTTTCATTTGTAACTTTCCAAAGTCCTCTTCCAGCAGTCAAAGATGAAATGATCTCGTCTAACTCCTCCTCAGTAGGACTATAGTTCGAATAAAAACATAAAGTACTCGGGGGCAAATGATAAAACTGATTTCCTACCTTAGGTGAAAAATGTACTGTCTTTCCCCTCACCATGACTCCTTCAGCTTTGAGGAGATTCACATAGAACTTCTGCACCACAAAAAGCGCTGCTACAGCAGAAAAACAACAAAACCGTTCCCACTGGAGGAGAATGATAAGATCCTCTACAGCACCTCCCAGACTTTTAAAACATCGCTCAGAAATCAACTTTCTCGATTGCAGTGCATCACTATATTGATCTTGAGCTATCGCACTCATAAACTTGCTTGAATCAAATTGGGCCTTTCCTTTGCTCCTCTTCATTCTTGGTGCCATTTCTAAAAAATAAATAAAATTTAGAATAAATTTCAAATTTAACTCTAAATCATTAAACTTAACTCCTAAAAGCTTAAAGTACTAAATCGATGTTATTTCCATAGAGTTTCCTCAAAATTTCACCATGAATAGTGATTTTCGGGTAGATCAAGAATGTACTCAAAATACATGGTGAAAAAAAAAATTCTACATAGAAGTGAAGCTCTTACCTCAAGGATATCAAATCTAGCAATTTTTGCTCCAAACCACCAAGAAATCCCCAAAATAAGTGTGCCCTAACTTCAAAACTGTGAAAGCTCGAGGAGGGAGACGAAGTCGAGGTGCAAAAATGAAGTTTTTGGATCGAATCGTCACTTAAAACCGTTCACGTACCAATTTTTTGTGAACGGACAATTAAGCGTGAATGGTTTGGCGCTTACGCGCCCATCTCTCTGTTTAGGCATCGCTTAAGCTTGGGGTCTTGTCGCTTAGGCACTAGTGCACAAATTATAATTTTTTCTCTTTTTAAGTAAAATACACTTCTAGCCTAAGTCAACAAACCCTACAATGTCTTATAACTCTTTAATAATTATTTCCTTTCCTTTAACTCTCCTTTTACTCAAGATTATCCAATCTTAACTAATTTGATTCAACACAAACTAACACGAAATTTCACACAAACAAACACTTATATTCATTCACAAACGATTACAAAAATTTTTAAATACCTAAATTCTTAATTCAAATAGCCTTGAATGAGAAAATTCCTAAACAGAAACATTGGACAATCATAACATTAAAAACATACTAAACGCACTTAACATATAACAAACAAACACTAAACAAAGAACTTAATTCCATTCTCCTTTCGGTGGAACAAATCTTGGCCTATCATTAGGCTCCCCTTCAGCATTTGGAATGTAACTATGACAAAATAGACGATGGTTAATAACTCTGGTCGAATCTTCTTTAATCAATTTGTTCTTCAAATACATAGCCTTTTCCGCTTCTTCTATAAAATTGGTATGGCTAAACTGCATCTTAAGTTTCAATCCCATATGATCGAGATGTGTGTTAACTTCCATCACTTTTGCTTCAATTGAAGCCACATTGGTCTCAATTTTAGTGATTTTCTCCGTCATTCCTTCGATATTAACAGCTACAAAACCATTATATAATTCTTGGGCACTCTGACTAATAAACTTATTCCTCATTGCTTCCTCATTCTTCTTTAAATCACTCTCACAAGATGACATTTTCCGAAAACGCTCACTTTCTCACTTAGAATTTAGGGTTAAATGGAAGTGTGGTGAGACTTCTCCTCGTACCCTTCTATTTATAGGCTCTAAACCTCCCATATAACTCCTAGGAATGTCTTAAAACTGCTCTCCCACATGAAATCCAACCAAATCACAGTTAAAACTTCTAGAAATCAAAATTTTCACATGTTTTAAACTGCCGTGCGCCAGATATTGGCCCTTAAGCGCTAGTGCACAATTTACAATAGGTCAACTTAACATCCAAATACTCATTATAACATGTCTAAGTCATCTTTTAAGGTCTTAGAATAATCACTAAATCATTATATAGTAAAAATTCTGTCAAAATTTTTTAAATCAAACACAATAACAAAATAATAAAAATAAACACACAGATAACTATGGGTTGCCTCCCACAAAACGTTTTGTTTAACATCGTTAGCCCGACATAACCAATGCTTATTCTAGTTGACCCAACATCATTAAGTCATTTAATTTAAGTTGGTCACCTAAAGTTGGATTTTAGCCTTTCACTATTCACTTTAAAAATCTTATTAGTATTAGGATCTTTGATACACAACTCCATAGGGATAAACTTTCATCACAACAAATGAGCCCATCCACGTGGACTTAAGTTTGTCTGGAAATAATCTTAAACATGCATTGTAAAGCAAAACTTATTGCCCTGATTGAAATTTTTTAGTAAGAATCCTTAAATCATGCCACAACTTCATCTTTTTTTTTGTAAATTTTAGCACTTTCATAGGATTCACTCCTTATCTCTTCAAGCTTATTCAACGATAATAACCTTTTTCTCACAAGTACCCTTTAAATTATAATTAAATTCTTTAATAACCCAATATGTTTTATGCTTAAGTTCAACCGGTAAGTGACAAGTTTTCCCAAATATTAGCTTGTATGGGGACATTCCTATAGGAGTTTTGTATGTAGTCCTATAAGCCTAAAAAGCATAGTCAAGTTTGATTGACCAATCCATTTTGGTTGGATTCACAAATTTATCCAATATTCACTTAATTTCACGATTGGATAATTCAGCCAAACCACTTGTCTGAGGATGATAAGCTGTAGTAATTCTATGGTTAATAAGATATTTCTTTAATAACTTCTCCATTATTGCATTTCTGAAATGACTTCCCCCTTAAGTTATGATCACTCTCAGCATCCCAAATCTACAAAATATATTTGTTCTTACTAACTTTGCAACACTTTGAGCACACATCGAGGTAAAGCAACAAATTCTATCCATTTGGATACATAGTCTACTGCCAACAATTCAGATAATTTTTGAATGATGGTATAAGTGGTCACATGAAATCTAATCCCCAAACATCAAATATCTCAATTTCAAACACATAATTGAGGGGCATCTCATTCCTACTAGAATTTTTCTTACTCATTGACATCGATCACAAGTTTTGATACAAGCATTAACATCTCTAAAGATTGTAGGCCAATAAAATCTAGATTGTAAAATTTTGTATGCTTTTTTATTACACCAAAATGTCCCCCAAAATTAGAATTATGAAATTTTTGGATAATTTCATAAGTTTCATCTAAAGGAACACATCTTCGAATAATAAGATCATTTCCTTGTTTATATAAAAATGGGTCATCCAAAAATAAGTCTTAGCTTCAAATAAAAATTTCCTCTTCTATTGGTATGTCATTTCATAGGGTAAAATATCACTAACAATGAAATTCACAATGTCGGCATACCATGAAACACATCACTCATTAACATTAAACAATTCCTCATCTGGAAAATGTTCTTTAATCTCTTTTTCACAACAAAGTGGTTTCTCTAATTCAATCCTGAACAGATGACCAACAATTTGATTCTCAGCTCCCTTCCTATCCACTATCTCAAAATCGAATTCTTGCAAAAGAAGAACCCATCTTATCAGTCTTGGCTTTGCATCCTTCTTTTTCATTAAATATTTAATAGTAGAATGATTTGTATGCACAATACATTTAGTTTTAATTAAGTATGATCTAAATTTATTAAAAGCATATACTACAACTAATAACTCTTTTTCAATTGTGGTATAATTAATTTGAGCTTCATTAAGAGTTCTACTAGCATAGTAAATAAGTTTGAAAATCTTATCATGCTTTTGTCCTAAAACAACTCCAAAGCATAATCACTTTCATCAAAATTAGTTCAAAAGGTTTTTCCTAATGTGGTGAAACAATAATTGGTGCAGTGACAAATGTTTCTTTTAAAAATTGAAAAGCTTTTAGGCAATTTTTATCAAAATTAAAAAATTACATTTTTTCAAGTAAATGACATAGAGACTTTGCAATTTTTGAAAAATCTTTAATATATCGCCGGTAGAATCTAACATGTCCTAAAAAAATTTTAATTTCCTTCACACTTGTCGGGTATGGTAAATTAGCGATCACTTGAATTTTTGTAAGTCTACTTCCATACCATTTTCTGAAATATAATGTCCCAAACTATTCCTCCTACTACCATAAATTGACATTTTTCCCAATGAAGGACTAAATTTGTTTCTTCATAGAGCTTAAGAACTTTTGATAAATGTTCTAAACATAATTCAAATGAATTTTCAAACACTTAAAAATCATCCATAAAACTTTAATCCCTTTTTCAATTAAATAAAAAAAAATGCCATCTTACATCTTTGAAATGTAACAGGTGCATTACATAAATCAAAGAGCATTCCTCTAAAAAAAAATATACCATAAGGACTGGTAAAAGTTATTTTATCTTGATCCTTAGGAACTATTTGTATTTGGTGATAACTAATATATTCATCCAGAAAATAAAAGTATTTATGCCCAGCTTGTCTATCCAATATTTGATCTACAAAAGGGTTGTGGAAAATGTTCTTTCCTACCGGTGATATTTAATTTTCTATAATCAATGCATACTCACCATCCTGTGACTTGACTTGTTGGTATTAACTTGTTATGTTCAATCAAAGTCACCGTCACTTCTCCTTTCTTAGGAACACAATGAATTGGACTAACCCACACACTATCTCAAATAATGTAGATAATTCCAACATCTAACCACTTTAAAATTTCTTTTTTAACAACTTCTTTTATAATAGGATTCAATCTCCTTTGAGGATCAGCCATAGGTTTGCAGTTCTCTTCCATAAGAGTTCTATGCATACAAATTGAAGGACTGATTCCTTTTATATCAACAATTGTCCATCCAAAGGCCTTCTTGTAACTCTTTAAGGTTTTCATTAAACTTTCTTCCTCTCTTGTAGTTAATTTTGAGAAAATTATAACAGGTAATGTAAATGAATCACCTAAAAAAACATACTTCAAATGTTCAGGAAGTAACTTCAACTCAAACTCGAGATATTTTTCTATTTGAGCTGTCAAAAAAGCTATCGTTAAGTAGCTCGTGTTTGGCTCGTTAAGTAGCTAGTGTTCAGCTCATTCGTTAAGTAAACGAGCCGAACACGAACATGTTTTTAAAGCACAAATTATAAACGAGCCGAACACGAACACCTCTTTGTTCGCTCGTGTTCAGCTCGTTTTAGCTTGAAATTAAAAAAAAATATAATTATTTATATAATAATATATTATATATATTTTTTATATAATAATATCTTATGTATATTTATATCTAAGTTTAAATCATAACATCTCATGTGGTAATGTGATTAGTGACTTCTTTTGTATACATTTGGTTCATGTTCGAATCCCACACTTTACATCTATTTGTTTTTCAATTTAATTTTTCCCAGTCAATTTCGAGCCAAACACGAGTTGAACATGAACACGAATAATTAAATCAAGCCGAACACGAGCACAATATTCACGAGCCAATTTTGAACACGAGTTTAGTTCATACATGAGCTATTTCGAACGAGCTGAACACGAGCCAGGCCTGAGCTCACTCAAGCTCGGCTCGTTTACAACCCTATTTTCAATTAATTGACAAAAAAATTTATCTTTTTTTGTCGTGTCCAAAACTTTAAAACATTCTCAAACGTAATTTGAATCTTCCTTAGATAAGTCTTCATATTGATCTAATTCCTCTTTTTGCTCATGCTCCAACACTTTCATTCAGATTTTTTTTTGTAAGTTGCTTTAAAATGAAATTCACTCAAATATCTTTTCACATCCATTCTATAGCATTCATCATCTTTACCTCTTGCATATTAAATGTAACTATTTTATCATTAACACACATAATTAATTCCCATTTTTGTACATCTACATTGCTCTTCCTGTGGCTAGGAAAGGTCTCCACAAAATTATAGGTTTCTCCTTATCTTCCTTCATATCCAACACAATGAAATTAAAAAGAAACATAAATTGATCCACTTTCACTATGACATCTTCTATAACTTCTTTAGGATAGGTTATTGAACGATATGCTAACTACAAAGTTACAGTAGTAGGGAATATTTCTCCTAATCCCAATCTTTTAAATATTGATAATAGCATAAGCTTGATGCTTGCACCTAAATCACATAAAGCTTTCTCATAAAACCTGTCTCCTATTGCACAAGAAATTATGAAACCATCGGGATTTTTAAGCTTTTAAGGACGCTTTTTCTGAATTATAGCACTACACTCCTCACTAAGTGCAACAGCCTTGTTATCTTCGAGTTTCCTTATTCTCTTTAGAATATCCTTCATAAAATTCACATAACTTGGCATTTTTTTTAAGGCTTCAGCAAATGGAATATCAACTGTAGGCTTCTTAAAAATTTCCATAAATTTTGAAAATTGTTTATCCAACTTTTATTGTCGGAGCCTCTGAGGAAATGGAGGTAATGGTTTTTCCAAGTCAACTTTAAGTTGAGAAAGAGGTATCTCTAAACCTTTTAGAGAGTCCTCTTTTGGTTCTTCAATCTCTTATCTCTCAACTTCATTCTATTTTTGAACTCTACCTTCCAATTCTCTTCTGCTTCTAAGTTGAACGACTTTTACTTGCTCTTTATTCTGGTATTTTAGATTTATTTCTATATTACTAGGAAGTGTTCCTTGGGATCTATTACTTAATAAATTTATTATTTGTCCCAACTAACTCTCAATATTTCTAATTGTAGCCCCTTGACTTTGTAACTGATTTTATATTTGTAACACCACTTCTTCTATAGACAACTTCTTCTCCTTAAATTGTGGATTACTATTAAAACCTGGAGGATAAGTAGGTGCTATAATTACTATTCCCTTGGTTGTTCCAGCTTCCCAATGGGTTTACTTGGTTGTTCCCTCATTGCTGATTATTACCACCCGAAGTAGTATTCCAGTTAAAGTTGAGATGATTCTTCTAACCTAGATTATAATAGTTTGAATATGGGTTATTCTGCTTATTGTTTATGAAATTCAAATTTTCTAATGTTTCTTGAGAATCTACCATTTGGCCAATGAATTCTCTTAAATCATGGAAATTGGTTAAGAAAAATTCATTCCAAGTTGGTCAACTTCTTTGAAATTTCAGCAACTTGATTTGCTAACATGACAAAAACATCAGTTTCATGAATATTGACTACTTTCTTAAGATTTACCCTCTCAGAAGGCTATTGAAAATTATTTTTAGCTATCTCTTCAATTAAAGAATAAACGTCATTAAATGGCTTTGACATCAATGAACCACCAGCAGTGACCTCAATAATAAATCCAAGAGATCCAATTATTCAATTGTAAAATTTTTGAATTATTAACCAATCTGGTATAGCATGGTATGGACAGTTTCTTAAGAGTTCTTTAAATCATTCCCATGATTCATAAATAGATTGCCCTTCAAATTGGTAAAAAGATGTAATATCATTTCTAAGCTTCGCTATTTTTGATGATAGAAAATATTTAACAAGAAATTTATGTGTTAAATCACCTCAATTTCTGATAGATCCAGGTGATAACAAATTTAACCATATCTTAGCCTTATCCATTAGTGAAAAGGAAATAATCTAAGTCTTATAACATCATCTGATACACCATCATAAATTTGAATCTTTAGTTGGTGCTCCCCCAAACTGATTATTTGATACAATTTATATAATAGCAGATTTAAGCTCAAATTAATTAGCCACTATAGTGGGGTTTTGAATACTTCAATGAAGTTCATCCACTGTAGGGTTTACATAATATTTTAAAGATCTAAACTCTTCAACAATTTGATTATTTTGAGTTGTCATCTCTTCAAAATTTTATGGTAATTTTTAATTTGTTTAGTTTTTCTAATAGTTCTTTCTAATTCAGAATCGTAAGGTACAAGTCCCGTGGAATCCGAACTACGCATACATTACTATAAAACATATAAAATAAAATAAAATAAAATAAAACACACAAACAAGAACTTTATAAAAAACAACACTAAAATATTCCTATAATAAATCTTAAAGTTTAAATAAGACTTTATAAAAATAGAAATTTTGCTTTCTAGAAACTTCCTTTGAAAATTTTTGTAATTTTCTCCAGCAATGATGACAAAAACTTGATACCAATCTTCTATATAGATGTAAAATACGATGTATGCTATTATATGCTTAATTTATTTAATAATGATTCTTACTTTGCAACAAAGCCAAAAACTTGATCCAAAACAAAAGCTAGGTAAATTTTTCATCATAAAGCAAATAATAATTATTTATAATATTTAAATATAGGATATTATGCAAGTATACGTATCATTATCAAGTAATATAAGACTTTTTGATTAAGCCTCAAATATCAAACCCACAAGAAAACCTTGACAATATGCACTCTACAAAAAAAGGAGAAATTAGATAACAAAGTTTTACTTAGTAAAATATTCTTACTTAAACTTAAGATGCTATACTAGGAATGAAAGTTCAAATTTTTTTGTAATTTTTAATAATTTGAAAATAAAGTAAGAAACTAACTTACTTAACTAAATATTTGCAAGATGAAAGCAATATAAATAAAATATCTTTTTCCTTATCATGAATCAATAACAAGTATAGAAATTCTGTTGTGGAAGTATTCTAAACGAGTTGTGCCAAATAGGAGAAATAACATTCTTTACCCTTACTAGAGATGCTATAAAGAACATTGGCTAATTTATAGTTTGAATAGTCTTGAAGACCAATTAAGTAGGGAAGACACTAGCTCTCACTCTAGATTTCTCTCACTCTAGAGTTTCCTCTTCTCCCTCCACCTGGGGGCTAACATCTCGTATGAAAATCTAGAATTATAAATCAAATTAGGGGCTTTAGCCTGTCACTCTAAAGTCCTTTAATTCTACACTCTTCAAAGTTTATTTCCATTTTTATTTACACTCAAACCCATGAACTATATTCTCATCCATAAAATCAAATGTGATTCTTACCATTTGTTGACTGAGACAATACCATCTCGGATCTTACATGTTCTCAAAACAGGTATTTACATCTTAATTGACCAAATCAAGAAGTAAATGAAGTACAAGGTTTCAAATCATCACAACTTCTTCCACTATTGAAGTCTAATACTTCACACAACTTCCTTTAAATACTTAATCACTTATTCTTTTAAGGGAAAAGATAAAGAAAATTACTCAAAATGCATAGAGAAAATACAACCACACTTGAGTTTAAAAGTAAAAATCATGCACACAAACAATAAATCTAAATTAAAATCAAATGTAGTCACAAAGATAAACACTTATGTCAAATCCTCACCGCCAAATGTCTTGAACTTCTATTGAATTCTCTTCCTTCACTCACAATATAAACTAAAACTCAAAATAAAAAAAGGTGGCCGTCAGGGGTTGCGACTGCAGTTACTCTGATGAATGATGGCTGTGGATGTGGATTGGCCCTCTCTTTTTATGATCCAATTCTACTTTAATAAAAATCCAAGAAGTTCCTTGGTGCCTCTTCAAAATGTGTCTCCATTCAATGAATCTTCTAGAAGTTGCCTCCTTTCAAAAGCCAATTGAATGAATTTTTATGTCCATGAACTATTTCCCACATTTTCACCATGGGTTGCTTCAAACATCTCTTCAAAAAGTCATCCAAATTCAATGAATCATCAAATAACTACTTCTAGCGCTTAAGCGCGGGGTAACTGACATTTAGGTGTGGTTCTCTCTGAATAACTAGCACGTAAGCGCCAGTACTAGGCGCTTAGGCGCCTAAGCGCCTCAGCTCAGTTTTGCACCTTCATTTTTGCTCCAAATTTGACATGTTTTCACTCATTTTACAATTTTTTATCCATTTAATTGTACTTGAAATAAAAAACACACAAATATCTTTCATTAAAACGCAATATCTAAAAAATATGTATAAAAAAGTGTACAAAAATACTATATATTTTATCATTACCCCCCCCACAGACACAAACACACACACACACACACACACACACACACACACACATAGCGTCGCGGTTCAACGCCCGACTATAGGGGTGCTAACTGCACCTCACATCAATTGGTCTCTTTGATTTTCAATTTATGAGTTTTAGTTGACTTGATGTGTATGTTCAAGCATACTATATATGAACATATAATAAATTTTAACAAATAATAGTTGTAGTTTTAATGAAGTAATCAGTTTTACTTAACTGTACTTGCTGAGCTTAAGAGGAGTTGGTTCAGTTAATTAGAAGAAATGATTTCTCCTAACTATAATGTAAGAAGTTATCAATGACAAGCACAGAGAAGTTGAAGGGCTAAAGATGAAAGTCACTTCAACTCTCAAATATATGTATATGGAGCATTTATTTTTAGTTAATTTCTTTTTAGTGGCAATATCATTCCAAGTTGATTAATTTGTCACGAGTCAATTTTGTACGAGTGACTTGATCACACCATTTGTTTCCTTTTAGTGCTACCTTCAACCCTTAGAATTATTATATTATCTTGTAAAATGATGTTTTGTTAATTTTAATGGATTTTTTTTTTCTTTTACATCTTTTCTTTCTTTATTCTTAGTTTATGTTGAGTTGTTTTATAACAATATATTCCCATTTTTCAGAACATTGAATTTCAATAAAATAAATGTTTTGAATACATCTTAGTTCTTCATATTTTTATAAATATTTTAAAAAAATAAAAATGAAGCCTATCTTGATGATGAATGCAAATTTAATGATAAAATTGACTTTGATGATTAAGTGAAGTAGGCCTTACTGATGAGTTAACCTTTATTATAAAGGCAACTCTATTGATTTATCTAGTTAACTTATTTGAATATTCTCTGAGCGAGCCTCCAATATTTGAAATATATTTTCTAATAATAAGCATGAAAAGTGACGTGTAGAAGTCTCGGTCTGAAAGTTTTCTTATCAATACAGTCTTTGGACACTTAGGGATTGTTGGGAATTTTTTTTGTTTAATTCTTTTTCTATATTTAGGAATATTGCATGCCCCTAAATTCACTATATTAGAGCCATATATTAATATCTTAATGTTTTACAAATATTGAACACACATTTAAAAATAAATTGATAGAAAAGACAGTAGAACTTCTTATGTAGAATGTCTAAAATGAGCAAGAAATACGGTGCATAGGTTAGTTGAAATGATTTTGATATGTTGATATGTATGCTACAAAATTCACTGATCCTTGAAGAATTAGAAGCAATACTACATGAGTGGGATATTAATGTTTCTAAGGAAAGTGGTAGAAAATGTTGAGGGAGTGGCGATAATCTGGCTATTGTGAAGAAAAGCCAATGGTAGTGGTTGAGTGTCACAAATTTTGATGCCAGAGTTGGAAGTAGTTGAGGCTGACGATGATGCTTGGGTAGTTGAGATTCGATGTTGGTGAAGGTGTTAGTCTGATGGAAACGATGGTGGTTTAGAGTCAATAGTAAAGGAATGACTGCTACGGTCTTATGACAACAATGGTGGTTAGGTAGTGGTTGCATCCAGACAATGGTGGTTGAGCATCTGTGATCTAGTGGGTGCAACAAATCAATAACGATGGCCGGGTAATGACAACAATAGTCGACAATGGTTTAGAGTCAATAGCAGAGGAATGACAGTGGTGGTCTTATGATAACAATGGTGGTTAGGTAGTGGTTGCATCCAGACAATGGTGGTTGAGCATTTGTGATCTAGTGGGTGCAACAACTCAATGGTGACAGCCGGGTAATGACAACAATAGTCGACAATGGCTAGGGCTTGACGGAGATTACAGGGTAGCAATGGTACAAAAGTGGCGATGGCTCCAACATGTTGGTTGAGTAGCGATGGTTGGTAGCGGCGGCTCCATTGTGTTAGTCGTGTGGTGTCGACAATTATCCAACGGTGGTGACAACTCAATGGTGGTGACATGATAGCGATGGTCTGGTGATGGAGACATCGTGATGATTATGGTTAGGCAACGATTATGGTGATGAAACTGAGGCTCGACGCCATTTGCTTGACAAATGTGGTCTAGTAGTGTCGGCGACTCGACTGGGGTGGTGGGGCAACAATGACGATGGTCTAATAATGGCGTTAGCTGATTAGGGGTTTTGGAATTCAAGTACCCTCAAGATCTTAGATCTCATTCGACATTCTCTTATAGGTTGAATCCCCTCACAAAAAGAGTGTATATTATTTATAAATATTGTGAGTGTCATGCTACACAAATATTACACAAATCTGAACCATCCATCATACAACCTAGAGTAATCCCTTTGTTCAGATAGTATTTTATGATCATTTAAATGTCATCATGATGTCAAAATTAAGTGACCTTAGGTTGTTGGATCTAGCTTGTCGAGACAATCAATTTGACTATAAACTTTTTGAATTTGAATCCATTCGATCATTAAATTAGCATTCTAAAGCCCCCAATTATGCTTAATGGCTCTTATTAGACTTGAGATGGATCAATTTTATAGTCCTTGAGCTCTTCCTTCCGAGATGCTCAGTTTGATTATATGTTTGATAAAATCAGAGTTTGGATATCATGAATTCATATCTGGAATTATTTCTTGCTCAAAATGCTATGTGATTCATGCATGATTAAAACAATTTTTGTGAACATATCAGTTGCCCCCTATTTTAGAGGTAGTTGTAGTTGTCAAAGGTGTTGAGCTCTTAGTAAATTGTATGAAATAAAATATTGGTCTTGAAGGGATTATGATATGGAACTACTCCTTTGGTGTTAGCTTTGGCCTTCTTGTAGGGGTCGTAGCCTAAAAATGCCTCCTTAGTATTCTTTTGAATATATCAACTTTAAGTTGGAAATGCTGAAGATGGCCTCAAAAATTGAATGGTGCTAAAAATGGGTTGGAAAAACTATCACAGCGGTCGTAGAGATGGTGACAGTAGCCAGATGGTGGTGTTGCTACGATAACAAAGATAATGGTCTAGCAACATTGATTCGATGACCATGGCAGCCAGGTGGCGATGGTACGACAATGATAAAGGTGGTGCCTGAGACGCGACAAACCGATAATGATAACAACCAGAACACTATGGTCCAGTGATGGTGATGGTGGTGACCGAGGCTTTGTTGTTTGGATGGCAGTAATGTCTAGATGGTGGTGGTTTGGTGGTGACTGCGGTGGTTCGACAGTGACTACGGTGGTGCGACGGTCTATATTGGTGCAATGGTGCATGTGTGGCGTTGGTAAGGCTAGCGTGTGAACTCCTGCTTGCCAACTGCACACACGCATTTGGTGCAAGAATCCAGGTTTTGTGAGATTATTTCCAACCATTCAAAAATACTTTGTTTTTTGGGTATTTTTAATAGGAAAAACATGTATGGGATTAATTATTTCAATATTCTTTAGAAATTATAAATTTTTACCTCCAACATTTTTCCCATTTTACCCTTCCTAGGGTTTATAAATACCCTCCACCCCTTCGAAATTATGGAGGGCACATCATTCCCCATTTCAGTTTGTGATCGAATTGACAAAGTCAGGGTCTTCCCTTATAAATTGAAAGGGTTGGCTACTTTCATTGGACAAATCAAACATGAAGGAGGTCAAGAACCATGTTTCTGGTGAGGAAACTATTTTTCTTTGAAATATGTGTTAACCAGCCTCATCAAATAGATTGGTTTGGAGGCGATTAAGGTTTGTAGTCCTATGATGAGATATTCGTTTTCCCTTAAAAAAAAGTATTGACAACATACTGGGTTGGAGGTGTCAAGGCTAGGAGTTTTACGATGAGGCAATTATTTTCTCTCAAAAGAGGTGTTGATCGACCTCATCAGACATGCAAGGTTGGAGGAGGTCACTTGCTGTAGTCTTACGATGAGGCAAGTATCTTCCATTTAAAGTGATGTTGGTCAACCTCATCAAATAGATTGTATTGGAGGCAATCAAGGCTCGTTGTTTTATGATGAGGCAATTGTTTTCCTTTAAAAGAAGTGTTTAATGACATCATTAGACATTCTTGGCTGGAGATGATCAAGGCTCATAGTCACACGACGCGGTGATCAAATATTGGTGGGTCCAATGATGATAATAGTAGCGGTCATTGGGTTGTGATGATGATCTTGGAATGGTAGTAGCTAGGCGATGGCAACAATGTACCACAATAGTGGCATTAGTTGGGCATCTATGGTTAACCATTGCAGTGTCAGTCCAATGATAGTTTTCAGACATTATAATGGTGGCTTAACATTAAGGGTTTTACGATAGTGTCCTAATGATGGTGTTGATAGTGGTTTGAAATGTCGTAGTAGTAGTTTGGTAACAATAGTAATATCTACTTCAGCAGTGGGACATCAAGATCCAACAACAATGGATTTGGTCTGTCGCCATCGAAAGGCAATGATGGTCTAATGGTAGCAGTGGATGAAGTTGGTTACATGTAACAATGGTGTCAGCGCTATTTTTGGTTGGAGTTATCTGTAAGAAGCTGCCGGTCACCAGAATCAAAATCTGGTCGCTTGTTTTGGAAGGACATTGAAGTTTTGAAAAGTATGAAATCAAACTGACCCCACATTTTTCATAGTTTAAATGAAAAGAGCGCTTTACCTCAAACCCTGTATCTATCCTGAAGGATAAACACATTACTTGAGGATGAGGCTTGATCAAATAAACAAAAGAATATATGACATCCGTCTGGTCTACAAAACCTTTATATTTGCTGACAAGTTCTCTTATTTAACATAAAGAATTAAATAAGGTTTATATTAAGCTGGGTTTGGACATGCTTCCTATAAGGGCAAGCCCCTATAGTTNTTGTATGTACCCTAAGCCCTAGACCAATAGCCAAGGTAAACCTTAAGGACTAGTAGTCCTAAGGGTGACTCATCTTGAGTTCCCCCATAATGACCCCTCCTACTAAATGCTAGAGGTTAGGACCAATATATGGAACTTCAAGCTTGGTTAAGAGGAGTGTAGAATTTCTAATGGTGAGGGTTCCTTATCTAGTTTTCTAAGAATAGTCAATAAAAGGTCCTATGGCTAGAACTTAGGCTACTAAAGAGGAAAAACCTAACCTCAACCAAAAGTGAGGTCAACAATCTCATTCATAACCAACTGGAGCGTTATATTGATGATTTGGCCATCAAGAATAAACATAAAATAGATCATTTGAATAATTTGTGGATCATGTTTGAACGATTATGACAATATAATCTCAAGATGAATCCCTTAAAGTGCGCATTCAGTGTTGCCTTTGTGAAATTTTTAGGATTCATTTTTCGTGATCAAAGAATCGAGATCAACCTGGATAAGATTAAAGCTATCTTGGAAATGCCTCCTCCCGAAACTATAAAACAAATACATTCCTTCCAAGGAAAGTTGGCATATCTGAGAAGCTTTATTTTTAATCTCTCAGGTAGGTGTCAACACTTCTCGACATTAATTAAAAAGGATGCCAAATTCATTTGGGAAGAGAAATGCTAGTGGACCATAGAGGATGTCAAACAATTCTTAATGACACGTATTTTGGCAGCCCCTATCACAGGAAAATATTTGATACTTTAAACCGTGGCCTTAAACGACTCTCTCGAAGCCCTATTAGCTCACGTCAATGATGAGGGTAAAGAAAACATGCTCTACTACTTGAGTTGCTGTCTGATACCGATGGAGGTAAACTATCCACTAATTGAGAAGCATTGTATAGCCTTGATTTTTGCCACCCAAAAGCTTAGGCATTACATTTTCTCTCATAAAATTAACCTTATTGTAAGAGTTAATTTGTTGCAATATTTGATAACCCAACTAAAACTTTTCAAACGTCTAGCAATATGTTCAATGATTTTATTGCAATTTGATATAACTTTTGTTACCCTCCAAGCTATCAAGTGATAAATTCTAGCATACTTTCTCGTAGCGCACCCACTTCCAACTGGGTCCCCACTAAACGATGAACTACCAAATGAACAGATACTGCAAATAGAACCATTCAGTACCAGACATTGTGAAATGTACTTTGATAGAGCTTCTTCAGCAAGAAAACATAAGGATCAGGTACAATTATACTTGACAAAGCAAGAATTGGTCTAATTTTCATCACGCCAGACAAGGGCATGTTGAGATTCTCTTATCACTTGACAGTTGTACAAAAAAAAACAAAAAAGAATATGAAGCATTGATCTTTGGGTTGGAATTAAAAATCTCAAAAGATATAATAGATGTTTCCATCTTTCGTGACTCGCAACTCATCATCCAAAAAACTTGCCGAACAATACAAGATTTTGAAGCCAAGACTAGCAGAGTACCACCGATCCATAATGAAGCTACTTGAACAGATTCCCAACATGACTCTCTACCAGATCCCTCGAAGAGATAACCCCCATGCCAATACTCTAGTAAAACTTGCCAAGAAACGGACATGTCCGACAGATTATTCCATTGACATTACAGTATTGTCAGCGTTATTTTGGGTTGATTTGTGGGGTTGCTCGTAAGAAGCTCTCGGAATCGAAATCCCTTCGCCCGCTTCGGAAGAACGTTGAAGTATGAAATCAAACTGACCCCATATTTTTCATAGTTTAAAAAGAAAGAGCAATGTACCTCGTCCTGTATCTATCCCGAAGGATAAACACAAGACTTGAGAATGAGGCTCGATCAAAATAAACTAAGGAAAGTATGACGTCCGTTTAGTNATATTTAATATGAAGGATTAGAAAGGGTTTATATTAAGCTGGGTTCGGACATGCTTTCTATAAGGGCAAGCCCCTATAGTTAATTTAGGTATATTAAGCTAGGTTCAGACATGCTTCCTATAAGGGCAAGCCCCTATAGTTAATTACATCTTATTAAATATGGTTTATATTAAGCTGGGTTCGGACATGCTTCCTATAAGGGCAAGCCCCTATTTTAATTACGAGTTTATATTAAGCTGGGTTTGGACATGCTTCCTATAAGGGCAAGCCCCTATAGTTAATTACACTTAAATGACCAAAGTCACTTAAGAAAGTCTCAATAAAAATCAGAAAATATTATCTTCAAGGAGTTTCAAAGGGTAGGACTTTTCAATGAGATCGATGTAGATGTGTGAAAGGGGATTGGTTCAAATTTGGAACATTTTCTTATTGTAGAATCCAAAGAAAGAAGGACTAGGGGATGTCATGGATCCAGAGGAGAACCTCGGTGACTTCCCANTATTGGTTCAAATTTGGAACATTTTATTGTAGAATCCAAAGGAAGAAGAGCTAGGGGATGTCATGGATCCAAAGGAGAACCCCAGTGACTTCCCAAGCTATCCTAATATTTGGCTTCAATTTTGAGGAAAAATATTTAGGTGTTTCATCTTGCCAATTTTATTAGTTAGGGCTTACATTCATGTGAAACTATCACTCAAATAGTTTGGAAGATGTGAGGATTTAGGTCGTGACAAATGACAACCTCAGAATCCTAAGACGAGTTAGAACTTATATTGTATAGCAGAGCTGTACAAAGGCCTAAAGATAAGGTGAGGATTTACGTTGCATAAGCAAGCAGCCTCAAAGTCCTATGGCTTTGTTGTTTAAGTCTAAGGAAGGAAGATTGGTTTAGCCGTTGCATAAGAAAGCAACCTCAAAGTCCTATGGCTTTGTTGTTTAAGTCTAAGGAAGGAAGATTGGTTTAGCTGCAAACAACCTCGAAGTCCTATGGCTTTATTGTTTAAGTCTAAGGAAGGAAGATTGGTTTAGCTGGGGGACCTTGAAGTCCTATGGCTTTGTTGTTTAAGTCTAAGGAAGGAAGATTGGTTTAGCTGGGGAGACTAAGTTTTGCTGTTGAAGATGGTCGTGCTGCCCACCAAGCTAGCTCCAAGCTCTTGTCGCGACGATTCCTATGGCTTTGTTATTTAAGTCTAAGGAAGGAAGATTGGTTTAGCTGGGGAAGACAGGTTAGTCTTATGGCTTTGTTGTTTATATCTAAGGAAGGAAGATTGGTTTAGCTGGGGAAGACAGGTTTTGGGTTGAAGATGGTCGTGCTACCCACAATGCTAGCTCCAAGCCCCTGCCACGACGAGTTTGAGTTACCGTGCTGCCCACCATGCTAGCTCCAAGCTCCTTGTCGCGGCGAGTTTGAGTTTTCTAGTGTTTCAAGTTATAATGTAAAATCAGGTGGTCTATGGTTGAAGTTCTTGAAATTTTATGAGGGCATATTAAAGTTGATTAGAGAGACACCGGTTAGGATTATACGGTTCCCTCGTTCCGGCACCACTATTTTCTATTGGATTCACTTAGTCGAAATGAACTTAATAAACTCAACTTAATGAGTTCCATAGTTTCATTTAGATTGTGGGAAGCCTCGTTAGCAACCGTAGGTTACCTCCTCCGAGGGATTCCCGATCATCCGATAGAGACTTTTTAATTAGTTGGAGTTATAGTTTTGTGTAGTGTTTGTGATTAAATTTTTAGTTGTTTTATATTTTGAATGTTGTGGCGGTGAATTTTATCTTGGTTGATTTTAATTTTAGTTTTGGTTTTTTTGGTTTCCTATGAAAATTTGTATAAGCACAAAAGTATAACATAAAAGTACAAGAAAGATAATGTTAAAAACTGTAAAAGCGTACTTGACAAGTCTTATCGTTCCACCACCTGAAACTTAAAATGCATGTCAGAGCAATTTATATAGAGGAAAAAAGTAAGGTTTTAGGAGTTTTACTAACCCTATGTCATATCTTGGTGGGTCCTTAGGAATTTAATTAAGGATGAGTATGTCAAGCAAAACATATTAAGTTTAGTAGATCTTCAAGATATCCAACAAATCTAGAGAAAGAAGCAGGTCGTGCTACTCTCTCACTGCCTAGTGGAAAATATCGAGTTCTTTTAAACTTATTATGTTGCTTAATAATTTATCCTATAAATATCCTTAATGCTCAATGAACACTAATGTCTCAATCATCCCTAAGAAAATAATACTTATCACTTGTGATTCAATTTAGGAATTATGTGGGTGAAGACCCTTAAAGAGGCAAGTTAGTATTGTTGGAATACTTCGCCAAATTTTAAACCTAATTGAGCCTGTAGTGTTTGAAATATATTTTAATCTTCAATGATATATACTTTTCTAATCCTTATTTAAATGAAACTTGGTTTATCCTAAGTCACTGCTAAGCCCTTAAGACCTAAGTGAGTGTCTTAATTAGTTTTGAAAAGGTTAGGCTTTAGGTGGTCATGATTTGAATTTTATTTAAAAATCAAAATAGGGGTATTAAATTGATTAATTATTGACTTCAAAAGTCATACCCCTAAGTTGAGGATCATTTAATTTTGATAAACTTTCAAATTTTAATAATTTAGAAATTTATTAATCTTAATTTGGACTTATTTTGTTTTAATAAACTTCCCAAATTTAAATAATTTAGAAATTTGTTAACTTATCTTTCCAATTAAGAAAGTGAGATTAGCTTCTACCAATTAACCCCTTGTGTTTCAAACATCCAAATTAAGATCAGCGGTTACCCATTTCCCTCCTTAAATTAAGTCTAAATGTTAATTAAGGCCAATTTTCCAAAATTACACATTTGCCCCCAATGCTCTAACACTTCATAATTTATTAAATTCAATTCAAATGACTTTGAAATTTTTATCCTACCTCATTCATGAGTCAGTTAAGACATCAGAGGAGAAAATGTGATTTTTTAAAATTTAATTTAATTTATATAATTATTTTCATGCAAAAATAAGATTTTTCAAAGAAAATTCCTAACTTGACCAAGCTGACTCCTAATCCCTTGAAATTTTTACTAGAGGTAGCCTTAGAACAGAGAAGCCTTTGGACCAAATTTCATGATTTTTTTGAATTTTATTTAAATTTTAAGAATTAGTTTAAGTTATGGGGTATTTATTAAATATAAATATTTTAAATGGGGAAATTAAGTTTTGTATTTTTGAAAAGTCTCCCTGAGGTTAGAGAACTCAGAGAAGATGATTTATATTTTTTTGAATTTTATTTGATTTATTGGAATTATTCTTAATGAAAACCCATTTTTAGCCTTTAAAAATCATTTTTAAGCTTTAAAATTCAATATCTTTGTTTAGAAAACTAGAAAAAATATTCTAATTGTTCCTAAGTGAGTGGGAAGCAATTTAAAACATTTTCATGAGTTATATTTTTATGATTTTTATGAATTTTTAATTATTTAAATGTTTAAAAATAGGCTAAAAATCAAGTTTTTATTTTAAATATTATTTTATTTTTAGAAAATACCCTTGATCATAGAGAACTCAAAAAATAAGTTTTGATAAATTTTTGAGTTATATTTTGATTTTTAAAAATCATTTAAATGCGAAAAATGATGTTTATCTTTAAAAATTAACTTAAGTTATCAAATGAACTCAAAGTATTTTGAAATTTGTATTGTGAGTTCTTTGGATCATAAATAATAGTGGAGCTTAAAAATCAAGTCATTTTGTTGTCTATATCTTTTAAAATTAATTATCTTAGTGATTTAGTGTTTATGAAAATTAAGTGCATTTTAAATGACTTGACCCATGAAATTATTTCCAAAAGCTCTTCTGGTCATGCTGGACCTTCCAAAGTTTTCTTGGAATTTTCTAATCAACATGCTAATTTTCATGATTATTTTAAACAAATAATGCACATATACTTGAAAAATGTGATCCTCTGTCTAGGGAACTCCTCTGACTTTGGAAAAATCAGAGAATGTTCTTCTTGATGAAGGCTACAATGTGCCAAAAATTCAAGCTATGATGATAAGTCTACATGCATGGAGAATCAAAAGATTCAAATCAGTATTTAATTAAGTAAAAATAAAATATGCATCACATGGACTTAAAATTATTTCTTCATTATTCTCCTCTATTCATTGTGTAAGAAGGTATTTTTATTTTATTTTTGTGATTTTTCTACACAAAATTATGGATTTTTGAAGTTAAGGGAGTTTAAATAAATAGAAAAAAGACCTATTTTTCTACTTATCCACGCGGTGCCTCGTCAACCTACGGCGGCTACAAAGCTCCACGCGGTGCGCCCCGATTTGACGTCGCCGTCCTGACCAGCAGCCACGCGTCCCACTGTTTGTGTAAAGAAGCACTGTCCAACTTCATCTTAGCCATCCATTCGTTACACGCTTGATCAAACAACTCCCCGTCATCGTCCCTGATAGAGTGATCCCATGACCTTCCACACTAAAAACCTAAGATCTCAGCCTAGACTCAACCAAATCACTTACGGTTTGATCCTATGGTAATTATGTAATTAAATTAAGCCTAATCAAATGGAGAATCAAAATAGGCTTGGGAGGGAGAGAAGTTTTATACCTTTTCTCTGAGAAGTGAAGCTTTAATCAGAGGGTCTTAGCACATTCGTTGGGGTCCAAGGAGGCTAGGGATTAAGCCTCTTGCTGTGGTGTAAGGCCTAGATATGAATTCGACCAAGCATGATTAGGTGTTGGTCTAGAGCTATGATAGAGGCTCTGTGAGAGGGTAATTTGATGGGGCTTTTGCTTCTTTCACTGTTGTGAAGGTGTGGGTAGAGTTAATTTGAGTTTGGTGGAGTGTGGAGGGGTAATGAGTTCTGTCCTAGTTTTGGGCAGAGGTTTAAGCTCAAAATTATGCTTCCACAGTGGAATTCAATGGGGATGAGGGTTGGATTGCACTGAGGGGATCTTAGGGAGGCTTTGTGAGAAGTTTGGTAGACTCTCTCGAAGAAATTTTTAACACTTAGTTTAACGACCATGGATGTAGCCTTTTATAAAAATGGGGTTATGGTGTCTGTCATGGACAATTAGGGGGTGTAATGTGGTGCTTAAGTGGAGGGCATAGGAGCTATACAATTCAACTTGGCTGAGCTAGCCTCTAGGTTTGATTTGGGTGAAGATCCATGGGGGTGGCTCTCAGTTTGGCCATTTTTTGACCACTAGGCTGGCCAGCCTGCCAGGGGGAGGTGGCTAGGTGCTCAGGACATCCAGAGGAATCTATCACAACAATTTCATGCAAATGTGTTTTGATTTGTCAAGGATATCTTAAGCATGTGTATTTTTGGGAATAAGATCCCATAATTTGGAGAAATTTTGGTCCATGACTTAGTTTAGATGGTTAGATGGGTTTTGGCTCAGTCTTAGGGGTCAACTAATGGCTGAGGTGGAGTTAATTTGGTAGCTTTAGGGTGGTTCGGCCATCTTTAATGCATAAGTTCAATGTGGGTTCAAGTGATCAAATTTTGGGTTTGGGCTAGGTTAGACATGTCAAATGACCTAATTGATTGATAAAAATTATGTAGCTGATTTTTATGAAGATTTTGGTGAAGGGTTGAAGTGATTTTGAGTTCAATTGGTTGGTCAATTTGAGGGATTTTTGAGATTTGGCCAATTTGGGCATGTTTGGATAGACATGGGTCTAGGTTGGGCTAGCCTTGGGTTAAGTCCAAATTGAATGGTCCACATGATCAAGGGAGATGTTGTGAAGAATTTTCATGAATGTATGGAGTGGAAATTTTGGGGTTAAGGCCATCAATTTGGTGAAGTTTGAGGACTTAGCCAATTAGGGGCTAAATTTGGGAATTTTGGATTTAGGCCAAAATCAAATGGATTTGAGGCATCACCAAGGCCAATTGATGGTTAATTTTGATGTTTAGGAATTTTACAAGGATTTTGCAACATTAATTGGGGCCAATTGAATAGGCTATGGGTTCAATTTGGTGAGATTAGGTTGTGTGACCAAAATTGGGGGTTTGACCTATACCAAAATTGGGCTTAAATGATGGGCCAATTAAGCTTGGATTTGGTCTAGTTTGGCCATATCAAAAGTGAATTTGAGTTTAGGATTGAAATTGGGGTAAATTGAGATCAAATTGATGGACATTTGAGTTGAATTTGGGGAAATTTAGGCCTTTAAAGAGCAATTTGGGGGTTTTGATCAAAGATGGCCAAATTGGCCGAATTGGGTCATGTGATAGTTGAGGAAAATGAAATTGGGCATATTTGGGAGGTTTTGGGAATTTTTGGTATTTTTTGGGATCTTTGGAATTTTGGGCCCAAGAGGGGTATTTTGGTAATTTGGCCAATTTGAGGATTTTGGGTAATTTGGGTGTTTTCAAGTTGTTTTTAAATGATTTTTGAAAATGTTTGGAAATTTTGGATAGATTTAGAAAAACCACCAACTCCATTTCCTCAAAAACTTCGACAACAGAATTTGAATAAGCAATTTTCAAAATTTTTGGAAATATTTAAGAAGCTTACAATCAATATTCTATTTACTGAAGCCTTAGAACAAATGCCATGCTATGTAAAGTTTATGAAGGATATTCTCAATAGAAAAAGGAAGTTTGAAGATAATGAGACAATTGCACTTAGTGAGGAGTGCAGTGCTATATTTCAAAAGAAACTTTCTGAAAAGATTAAAGATCCTGGTAGCTTTATAATTCCATGTGCAATAGGAGACATATTTTATGGGAAAGTTTTATGTGATTTAGGTGCAAGCATTAAACTTATGCCATTATCAATATTTAAAAGATTAGGATTAGGAGAAATGACCCCTACTAATGTAACTCTGCAGTTAGCAGATCATTCAATAACCTATCTTAAAGGAGTTATAGAAGATGTCCTAGTGAAAGTGGTTCAATTTATCTTTCCTGCTAATTTCATTGTGCTAGATGTGGAGGAAGATAAAAAGATACCTATCATTTTGGGGAGATCTTTCCTAGCCACATAAAGAGCATTGATAGATGTGCAGAAAGAGAAATTAATAATCCACGTCAATGATCAAACTGTTACTTTTAACATTTCAAAATCAATAAAATACCCTACACAAGCTAAAGATGATGAATGCTATAGAGTGAATGTTATAAGATATATGAGCGAATGCCTTTTCAATACTACTTATGAAGAAAAATCCGAAGAAAAAAATTTGGAACACGAGCAAGAAGAGCAATTAGATCAATGTATAAACCTTTTTAAGGAAGATTCAAGTTATGTTCAAGAAAATTTTGAAATTTTGGATACGATAGAAAAAGATAAATCATTTTGTCCATCTATTGAAAAAACTCTAGAACTTGAGTTGAAATTACTTCCTAAACATTTAAAATGTGCTTTTTTAGGAGATTCCTCTACTTTACCTGTTATAATTTCCTCGAAGTTAACAAAGGAAGAAGAAAAGAAAAAACTGATGAAAAGTCTGAAAAATTTTAAGAAAGCCTTCAGATGGACAATTGTTGATATTAAATGAATCAGTCCTTCAATTTGTATGCATATAATTAATCTCAAAGAAAATTGCAAACCCAGGGCTGATCCACAAAAAAAGATTAAATCTTGTTATGAAAGAAGTTGTTAAGAAAGAAATTTTAAAGTGGTTAGATGCTGGAATTATCTACCCATATTTCAGATAGACATGGGTTAGTCAAATCCACTATGTTCCTAAGAAAGGAGGAGTAACTGTAACTGTGAATGAGCATAATGAGTTAATACTTACTACAAGTTAGAGGGTGGCGAATATGCATTGATTATAGAAAATTAAACCTTGCCACTAGGAAAGATCATTTTCCACTACCCTTTCTAGATTGAATGCTGGATAGACTAGCTGGGCACAAATACTTTTATTTTTTGGATGGATATACCAGTTATCACTAAATTCAAATATCTCATGAGGATCAAGAGAAAACAACATTTACCAGTCCTTATGGTTTTTTTTTGCTTTTAGAAGAATGCCCTTTGGTTTATGTAATGCCCCTGCTACATTTCAAAGTTGCATGATGACAATTTTTTGTGATTTAATTGAAAAAGGGATTGAAGTCTTTATGGATGACTTTTTAGATGTTTGGAACTTCATTTGACTCATGTTTAGAACATTTATCTAAAGTTATTAAGCGTCGTGAAGAAATAAATTTAGTCCTTAACTGGGAAAAATGCCAATTTATGATAGCAGGAGGAATTCTATTAGGTCATCAAATATCATAAAATGATATGGAAGTAGATTTTGCTAAAATTCAAGTGATCGCTAATTTACCTTATCCAACAAATGTAAGGAAAATTAGGACATGCTTGATTCTACAGGCGATATATTAAGGACTTTTCTAAGATTGCTAAGCATTTATGCCATTTACTGGAGAAAGATGCAATTTTCAATTTTGATGAGGAATGCCTAAAAACTTTTAAATTATTAATTGAAAATTAATCACTGCACCAATTATAGTTTCACCAAATTGGGAAAAACCGTTTAAACTTATGTGTGATGCAAGTGATTATGCTATTGGAGCTGTTTTAGGACAAAGATATGATAAAATTTTTAAAGTTATTATTATGCTAGTAAAAGTCTCTTATTAACTCAAATTAATTATACAACAGCTGAAAAATTATTATTAGCAATATTATATGCCTTTGATAAATTTAGATCATATTTGATTGGAACTCATTGTATAGTGCATACAGATCATTTTGCTATTAAGTAATTAATGAAAAAAGAAGGGTACTAAACGAGACTTATAAGACGGATTCTTCTTTTACAAGAATTTGATTTTGAAATAGTAGATCAAAAGGGAACTGAAAATCAAATTGCTGATCATATGTTCAGGCTTGAATTAGAAAAATCACTCTATTTTGAAAAAGAAATTAATGAACATTTTCCAGATGAAAAATTATTCACTGTAAATGAGTGGCATGTTCCGTGGTATGCCTACATTGTGAACTATATTGTTAGTGATCTTAAACCCTATGTAATGACATACCAACAAATGAGGAAATTTATTGCTGAAGCTAAGACTTATTTTTGGGATGACCCATATTTCTATAAACAAGGAAATGATCTGATCATTCGAAGATGTGTACCATTAGAAGAAACTTATAAAATTATAAAAAAATGTCATAATTCTGATTTTGGGGGATATTTTGGTGTTGATAAAACAACATACAAGTTCTACAATCTGGATTTTATTGTCCTATAATTTTTAGAGATGTTAATGCTTATATCAAAACTTGTGATAGATGTCAAAGAGTAGGCAATATCCTTCTAGAAGAAATGAGATGCCCCTCAATTATATGCTAGAAGTTGAAATATTTGAGGTTTGGGCTAAAATAAATGAGAATGCCCCTTAATTATACGCTAGAACGTTGAAATATTTGATATTTGGGGATTAGATTTCATGGGTCCATTTATACCATCTTTCAAAAAAAAAATATTTGATGTTTGGGGATTAGATTTCCTGGGACCATTTATACCATCTTTCGGAAATTTAAAAATAGTCTGGGGATTAGATTTCATGGGATCATTTATACCATCTTTCAAAAATTTATATATTTTGTTAGCAGTGGACTATGTATCCAAATGGCTATTGCTTTACCTCAATGTGATGCTCAAAGTGTTGCAAATTTTTTGAAAACAAACATATTTTATAGATTTGGGATGTCGAGAGATATCATTACTGATGGGGGAAGTCCTTTCAGAAATGCCATTATGAAGAAGTTATTAAAGAAATATCATATAAATCATAGGATTGCTACTGCTTAATCCCTCAGACAAGTGGTTTGGCTGAATTATCCAATCGGGAAATTAAAAGAATTATGAAAAAATTTGTGAATCCAAAAAAAATGGATTGGTCAGTCAAACTGTTAAAAAATTATGGAAAAATTTGTGAATCCAACAAAAATGGATTTGTTAGTCAAACTTGACTATTCTTTGTGGGCTTATAGGATTGCATGTAGAACTCCTATAAGAATGTCCCCATATAGGCTAATATTTAGGAAAGCTTGTCACTTACCAGTTGAACTTGAGCATAAAACATATTGGGCTATTAAAGAGTTCAATTATCATTTAAAAGTTGCTGGTGAGAAAAGATTGTTACAATTAAATGAGCTTGAAGAGATAAGGAATATGCTGGTGAGAAAAGGATGTTACAATTAAATGAGCTTGAAGAGATAAGGAATGAATCTTATGAGAGTGCTAGGATTTATAAAGAAAAATTAAAATAATTAAAGAGTTCAATTATAATTTGAAAGATGCTGGTGAGAAAAGATTATTGCAATTAAATGAATTAAAGAGTTCAATTATAATTTGAAAGATGCTAGTGAGAAAAGATTGTTACAATTAAATGAGCTTGAAAAGATAAAGAATGAATCTTATGAGAGTGCCAAGATTTATAAAGAAAAGATGAAGATGTGGCATGATCGAAATAGTGCTACGATTTATAAAGAAAAGATGAAAATGTGGCATGATCGAAAGATTCTTACTAAAAATTTTCAGCCAGGGCAACAAGTTTTGCAATATAATGCAAGGTTAAGATTATTTCCAGGCAAACTTAAGTCCAGGTGGATGAGCCCATTTGTTGTGATAAAGTTTATCCTTATAGAGCTGTGAATATTAAAGATCCTAATTCTAAGAAAATTTTTAAAGTGAATGGACATAGACTGAAGCCTTATTATATAGAGGATTACCATAAATATAATGATGGAATGATGTTGGGTCAACCAGAATGAGCACTAGTTACGTCGGGCTGACGACGTAAAAGTAAGCAGTTTGTGGGAGGCAACTCATAGTCATCAGTGTGTTTTTACTTTGATTGTTGTTTTGAGTATGATTAAGAAATTTAGGGTAGTATTTTTTAGTTTATTATGTGCTAGTAATGATTTTTAGACTTTATTTAGTGACCAAGACATGTTATAATGAGAATTTGGACGTTAAGTTGACTACTACAAAAATGTGCACTGTCGCTTAAGTGCTAGATCCGACGCTTAAGCGCGACATTTTAATCACATGTGTAAATTTTGATTTCTAGAAGGTGTAATTATAATTTAGTTGGAATAAACGTGTGTTGGCTGTTACTAGTCGTGCCTAGAAGTTATGAGGGGGAATTAAACCTATAAATAGAAGGGGTTTGTGAAGGAATTTCACCCCGGGTTATTTTTAACCCTAAAAGTCTAAGAAAGAGAGAGATTTAGAGAAAATGTCTTCATGGGAAATAGATTTGAAGAAGAAGGAAGAAGCAATGAGAAAGAAGTTCATTAGTCAAAGTGCACAGAAGATGTATAACAGTTTCTTAGCCGTTAGTATTGAAGGGATATCAGAGAAGATCAACAAGATATAGAATACTATATCTGTATTAGAGACTAAGGTGCGTGAATTGCATGCTCATGTAGAACATATTGGGTGGCAACTTAAGATGCAACTCAGCCATACCAGTTATGTAGAGGATGCAAATAAGGCAATGTTTCTTAAGCAAAAGTGGATAGAAGATGATAGTATTAGAGCTCGTCACCACCGTCCGTTTTATCAACTCTATATTCCTGGAGAGACTACTAGGAGACAAGAATTTGTTCCTTCTAATGAAGAGTGGCATTAAGTTAACTATTAGGAATTGTGTGTTTGGAGTCATGTTTTTAAGTGTGTTAGTGTTTATGTCTTGTGTTTGTGTTTGTGGTCACTTATGTGTTTATTGTAAATGTGTGTTAAGTGTTTTGTACTTAGGAAATTTTTCTTATCCAAGACTATTTGGAGAGAGAACTAAGTGTTAAATGTGTTTGTACTTGTTTGTGAATTAATATAAGTTTATTTTTAGTTAAAATTTGTGTTATTTTTAGCCTCAAATTGAATTAATTATTATGGAGAATTTTGAGAGAGAAGGGAGTTATAGGAAATAAAAATAGTCATTTAAGTGCTGTGAGACCATTTAGGGGTGGTCTACTTAGGCTAATAGTGCATTTAACTTATAATTAAAAATTTCAAAAATTGTGGGCTGGAGCCTAAGCGCCACATCTCGCGCTTAAGTGCGAGCCAACCCGAGAAGCAGGCGCCTAAGTGCCACTTACCCGCACTTAAGCACCGGTTCACAAAAACTGGTTTATGAATGGTTAAAAGTGAATTTTTGGTCTGAAAATGCCATTTTTAATGCCTCCTATCGTCTTCCCCAACTTGAGTTTACGATTTTGAGGGCTAGGGAAAGTGAAATTTAGAGATTTCTTGGTGGAATCAAGTGAGATTTGCTAGATCTAAGTTCCTTTGGATTTTCACCATATATTTTAAGCACATTTGGAAGAATTCAAAAATTTACTATTCATGATGAAAAGTGAAGAAAAATTTATGGAAATTTCTTGAGAAATTTAGTTAGTGCTTTTGGAAGTTTAGTTTAGTAATTTAAACTTGATTTTTAAAGTTATTTTTGGAATTTGTAAAATTTGTAGAATGGCACCAAGAATGAAAAGGAGAAAAGGAAAGAGCCCATTTGATTCAAGCGAATTTGTCAGTTAAAAAGCTCAGGATCGATATAGTGATGCTCTGCAGTCCTGAAAATTGATTCAAGAGTGATGTTTTAAGAGTCCAGATGGAGAAGTGGAAGACTTGATAGTCCGCCGACAGTGGGAACAATTCAGTTGTTTCTCTGCTGTCGCTGTAATTTCTTTTGTAAGGGAGTTTTATGCAAATCTCCCAGAAGCTGAGGATGATCGAGTTATGGTTCGATGAGAGTTGGTACCTTTTACTCCATAGGTAATCATCTTGTTTTACCATTTACCACCGGAGACTTTGTGTTTTTATGCGAATTATAGTCCTACTAAATTGAAGCTATATGAGATTATTTCATACTTGAGTATTAGGAGAGGACTTTGGAAGATTACCAATGAGAGGAGAGTAAATTTCCCAACTTCAAAGTTATGTGCACTTTGAAGGCCTAACATTATTTCATTTCTGATCATGTGCTTCCTACAAATCATCTCAGTGAAGTGACCAGAGAGAGAGCGACGTTGAACTATTGTATTAAGGAAGAAAAACCCATCAAAATAAGGGCTTTGATCTATCACACTATCATTAGTTCTGCTACAGCTGTTACAACTGCAGGTCTGAGCTTTGCTTCCTTGATCTTTTCTTTGTGCGAGCAGGCTTGGGTTAAGTATGATAGTTGGGAGGAAGTTCTGTTACCTCTAAAGCCCATCACAAAGGTGAATGTGAAAGACTTATTCTGAGCATTTGATTTTTGGCTGGAGAGGAGAATTTTCCAGGAGCTATGGACTGGAAACGTCAGCTGTATCTACCTCTGCTACTTCTTCATCTAGACCATCTACTTCACGAGCTTCTACATCTAGAGGTGATTCTAATAAAACTTAGGATGAGTTATTACAAAAGATGATGGAAAATTTAGAGCATTTTGCAGATCATTCTAATAGTTATAATAGAAGAAAAAGTGATTATGAAGAGAATTCCACTCATATTTGGAGAGTCTTATTAGAGGTGAATATCCTTGATATCCTGATTATGAGCCTATAGAAAAATAGTACAGTGGTGATTCTAAGGATGAATAGTAGAGCCAAGATATTCATTTTATGGTTGTAATATGATATGAACTATGTGATCTGAACTTGCTACATTTGCATATGCATGTTGTTTTGGACTATGTTGTGTTTTGAACTTTTATGTTTTATTATTATTAAGACGTTTGTGGTAGTTACTATTTTAATTTTTAAATTTTAGGTTAGTAACTATTTTTTTTGTGTTTAGTACTGTGATTTAGTTAGTTTAGAACTTAACTTAATTGCATATCTGTTATAAAGTAGAAAATTTTGCTAGCTTAGATCTTAAACTTGAAATTCAGAAACTGCCACCCTTTATTTTTCTTTTATCATGTTTGGAAGTTTGTCTTTATGTTAAGATTGTGATGCCAGTGTGTATGTTTGCTTTTATGTTTATACCCACTGTTTAGAAGTCTATTTGAATCTCTACATATTAAAGTAAAATGAAAATATAGAAAGTTTGATAAAAAATTAAATTTACTCATGTTTTTAGTTTTATATTTGTATCATTAGGATTTAAAATTCCTGTTAACATGTTATTTTTAAATTTTCATTCCTGCTTATATATATGTAATGCTAAACAGTTTAATCTATTAAAAATTTAAGTTTAGGGGGATGAAAAATATTTCCAAAACTGGAATTTTATTTGTTCTCAAATGTACTACAAGTGAATTTGATTTTAAAAGAAAAAAATGGATTATGTATATGAAGTTATATTAGGGAAGTAAAATTTGATTTCAGAAATGAGTAAGAAAATTTAGTTAAAATTTTTAAAAACTAGAATTTTATTTGTTCTCAAATGTGCTACAAGTGAATTTGATTTGAAAAGAAAAAAATTGATGGTTATATTAGGGAAGTAAAATTTGATTTTAGAAATGAGTAAGAAAATTTAGTTAAAATTTTATGAAGAAAAACTTTAAGTTAAAAATTTTTAGTATAGAAAATGATTAATATAAGTGACTATCTTTAGAGAAGTAAAATTTGATTTTAGAAATGAGTAAGAGAATTTAGTTAAAATTTTGAGTAATGAAGATAACTTTAAGTTAAAAATTTTTAGTATAGAAAATGATTAATATAAGTGACTATCTTTAGTAAGAAANTTTGAATACTATTCTAAGTATTTATACTACTGATGGGAGGTGCCTCACTGATAAGGATGAGATGGGAAATAATGCGGTGGAATTTTTGACTAATTTATTTCAGAAATCATCCCAGATTCACCCTATTACTTCGGATTTTTTTTTAAGGTGAAAGGGAGTATATTTCTAAAATTGAATTAAATCATATTCCGACGGAACAGGAGATATTTTTGGTGCTTAAGGAAATCAATATTAACAAATCTCCGAGATTTGATGGTTTCACTACTGCTTTCTATATAAATAGTTGGGAGATTATTAAGAAAGAGGTGACTCTTGCTATTTAAAGCTTTTTCCAGGGTGAGGACCCTGGAAAATATTTTACATCTTCTCTCATTGTTCTTATCCCTAAGGGTAATGACAAATCTAGATGTGATAAATTCATACCCATTTCCCTTACTTCCGTAATTTAAAAAGTAATTAGTAAATTGATTGTCTTGAGATTACAACCTATGATTTGTAAGATTAGATCTCCGCAGCAATCTGCTTTTATAAAAGGAAGAGAGATAACTGACAATATTCTTCTAGCACAGGAGATGATTAAAGAACTGGATAAAAAATGTCGTGGAGGTAATATGGTTTGTAAACTGGACATTAAAAAGGCTTATGATACCATCAGTTGGGATTTCAATTTAAATATCCTTCAAGCACGAGGCTTTCACAATTATTTTTACTCCCTGATTCATAGATGGTTGATGAATAATCATTATTCTGTATTGATTAATGATGATTCTTATGGATTCTTCTCTGCTACTAGAGGTATTAAGCAAGGTGACCCTTTATACCCTATGATTTTTATTCTAGCATTTGATTATTTGTCAAGATTCTTAATCATATGCAGATGAATAAGCCTTACACTAAATTTTCGAAACTTCAATCTTGGTAAGTGATTTGGTGTATGTCGACGATGTTATTATTTTCAGTAATGCCGGTAAACCGACTATAAAAGCTCTACTGCAAGTTTTGGATACTTTTCAAAAGAATTCTGGTCTTATTTTCAACAAAGACAAATGCAATATGTTTTTTTGGAATTCAATTAAAAGCTCCATTGTTAATTGGAGTACTAATTACATTGGTTTTCATGCTGCCTATTTACCAATTAAATATTTGGGTGTTAATTTGCTAAGGGTCGTCGCAAGCAAATACAATTAGATGAGGTTATGGAGAAGATTAAGAATAAAATTAATGATTAGAGGAACATTTTCCTTTCTAATGGGAGTCGTCTTACTCTTCTTAGAAGTTTTTTAATGAGTATTCTGTTATATGCTCTTCAAATTTTGAATCTTAAGAAAAGTACACAGATACAGTTGGAAAATTTATTTAATATAATTTTGTGGTTGGGTACACACTCTAGAAAGCATTGGGCTTCTTTCTCAAAAAGTTCTAAGCCTTACTCAGTGGGGAGTCTTGGCATTAAAAATTTGAAGCAAATTTTTTATATTAGTATGTGCAAATTGTTGTTTAAATTTTGGTCTAACAATTCTCTTTGAGCTTGCCTTCTCTAATCCGTCTTTAGTTCATTGAAAATTACTCAAAGGTTTGGAAGGCTATTTTAAAAGCTAGAGAGGTGACTTATAATTTCATATTTTGGGATGTGGGTGAAGGTAATATTTCCTTTGGCATGATGACTAGGGTTTGGTAGATTGAGATTCTTCTGGCATTACTCCAAAAAATAATAAAATGATTATTTTGGATGTTTTCTTATATGGGAAATGAGAAGTTAATAAATTAACGTCTCTAATTGCGGATAAAACGGCACTTGTTACTTAGATTCCTATTAAGAGAGATTATAAAGATACCCCCATTTAGAAAACTACTTCAAATATTTCCCCTACGAAATTGCTCTTTTCAAATCGATGTATTTATGATAAGAGGTGGTGGGGGTTTTTTATTTGGAACAGGTTTTTTATCCCTTCCATATCTTTTTTTCCTTTGGAAATTTTTTCTTAGCTTGCTTCTGATTGACGATATTCTTAAACTTAAAGGGCTGAAATTTGCTTCAATATGTCATTTATGTAAAAATGAAGAGGAATTGGTGATGCACCTTTTTTTCTATTGTTGTTATGCTAAAGAAATATGGAATTCGTTGGGGAAAAATTTTCATATAAATTGGTCTAATTGTTGGGATATTAAAAGTTATCTCCTTTAATGGAGGTCCGCTAAGAGATTGGACTCTAAATTGGCCAGTTTTCCTTTATTAATGATGCGGTTTATTTGGGTAGCAAGGAATGACCATAAGTATCAAAATTTGGGATTGACTCCCAATATTTTGGTCTCTTACATTTTGTCCTATTTATTCTGGGCTTGCCGAAATTTGGGTTTGAATGCAGAAATACTCAACCAAAGGTGTGTAGGATGGCCACTATCATTAGGTGGAAACCACCGCCTAAGGGTTGGTTGAAAGTGAATATTGATGGTAGTTGGGATTTGATGGCAGTGGGAGCTGGTGGTCTTTTTAGAGATTATCAAGGCATTTGCAGATGTTTCTTTTCTTCTCTGATTGTTGCTTACTCCCCTTTTGAAGTCGAATGCTGGGCTTTTCTGTTGGCTTTGAAGGTGTTTATCCTCTTTAATTTCTCTTATCTTATAATTGAGACTGATTCTATTAATATATATAAGGATTTTGTGATTGGTTCTATACCCAAGTAGAATGTGGTGGGTATTTGGAATAGAATCAAAGAGAGTATTGGAAAATTCAAGATCTCTATAAGGTTGATGCATATTCTTCGAGAAGTGAACTCTCCGGCGGATTGGTTGGCAGGGAGAGGTAAAATTGAGGAAAGTATATTGATTGGTGTTTCACATGAGTCCCATCTAAAGTGTCTAATGTTTGGAGATTCTATGAATTTTCCTTACATTAGAGCAGGTTTTCAAGGTTGAGTCTTATCATAATTTTTCTTGAGAATTTGAGGTTTGGTTCTATCAGTGGCTGCAGTTTTATTTTAATTTATTTTGCATTATTTCTTTTATAAGACAGGATAGAATAGGGTGGATTTTTCCTTTTATATTTTCTTGAATCATAGATTATAATCCAGTTGATTTATGGAGTGGATTCTAATTAATTAAGTGCAATTTTTTTTTGTTGCAATTGGGGGGAAGAATATATTTTGATAGGGTTGGAGAGGGCTGTGGTTTTACATGATGCATATTTATTATGGGTCTCGAACAGATTTTGAAGGTATGGATGGCTTGCATGAGACACAGCAAAATTGGAATTTGTTTTTTACATGGTGGAATTTCTGAGTTTAATTTCATGCACCAACTGGGAATGTCCACTGAAGTAAGGAACTAAGATGAGGTTGAATGTTGAGATTTGTTATTATGTTGGAGGTTGTGTATTTTGGTTTGCAGGTTGATCTACTTAAAGTTTTTTGTGGTGCTTCATGATTTGTTATCTCCCCTTTACAAGGATGGTATCTCCCTGTTACAATTCATGATGGTACATAGCTTTAAGAAACGTCAAAGGTTACATTGGCTTTATGCTACAACTGTAATAAGGAACTCGAGACTACACACAATTGCTACAAATTGAATGTCTTTTTTTACGTTAGTTTGGGTTTATTTAATTTTGGTATGGGTATACTTGTATTTGATCAGATAAATATCGATTATATTTATTTGGTTTAAAGCTATGTGTGTAGATTTCTAAGTGGTTAAGGATCCCATTACTGTGTGTGTATTGTATTTCTTTTATTTTCTAGTTAGGATTCCTTTTTCGGATTTACGTACCTTTCTTCTTATATTAACGTGTAGGCAGACGAATAATTCTCCTTTAACTAATATATATATAAAGAGTGTTTGTAGTTCGGTTTGAACATTTTCTTATTTAAGTGTGCTTACTTGCCTTTTATTATTTGCTTTATTTTGTTTATGCATAGCGTATGATCTGAAAATTTAGTACCTTACGATTTTGAACTAGAGAGAACTGTTAGAAAAATTCAAAAACAACAAAAAGAGAAAGATCATTTTAGCAAAATGGTTTTCAATTCAAACAATGTTAGAAATAAAAATGAACATCATCAGAGACCTTTAAGAGATTATGCTAATCCTACAGCAGATGAAATTCATTTAAGTATATAAAACTCTACTATAGTTTGAGCTTAAACCTGCTATTATCCAAATGGTACAGAATAATCAATTTGGAGGAACACCAAGTGAAGATCATAATTTACACCTTGCTAGTTTTCTAGATTTGTGTGCTACATTTAAATATGACGGAGTGTCGAATGATGTTGTCAGGCTTAGAATTTTTTTTTTTCACTGAGGGATAAAGCTAAGATGTGGTTAAACTCATTAGCACTTGAATTTATCAGAAAATGTGGAGATTTATCATAAAAATTCTTATCTAAATATTTCTCATCTTCAAAAACTGCTAAGCTTAGAAATGATATCATATCTTTTTCTTAGTTTAAAATGGAATCAGTTTATGAAGTTTGGGAAAGATTTAAGGATCTCCTTAGAAAGTTTCCACACCATGCGTTGTCAGATTGGTTAATAATTCAAACTTTTTATAATGGTTGGTTGGATCTCTTAGATCGATAATTTACGCTGCTACTGGTAGATCATTAATGTCAAAACTATTTGATGAAGCATATTCATTAATTGAAGAGATGGCTACTAATAATTTTCAATGCCCCTCTAAAGGGGTAAATCCAAAATGAGTAGCTAGTATTCATGATTCTGATGCAATATCTATGTTAGCTGCCCAAATAGCTGCTATATCAAAGAAGATAGATCAATCTGGAATGAATTATTCTCAAACAGCACCTATGCTTGAGGAAAACTCATTGAGACAAATGATAGAATCTCAATCTTCTTATGAGACTTTAAATGCAATAAACAATCATTCTAATAATCCTTAAGCCAATTATTATAATCTTGGATGGAAGAATCAGCCAAAAATTAGTTGGAGTAATAATAACTCTAATGCCATAAATCCGCAATGAGGAAATAATATTGCTAACCCATTGAGAAACTCCAACAATCAAGGGAATCAAGCTTATAAACCTTATTACCCCCCAAGATTTAATAATTTAAAGAGTAAGGAAAAAAAGCTTTCAATGGAATACTTGATAGTGCAAATGGGTAGTCAATTACAAAGTCAAGGAGTTGTAATCAGAAACATGAAAAATCAATTGAGATGTATTGCTATCGCACTTAGCAATAAACCTCCAGGAACATTTCCTAGTAATGTTGAAGTAAATCCTAAAGATTAGAACAAAGAGCAAATTAAAGCTATTCAACTAAGAAGTGGAAAAGAATTAGGAAAGGGAGTTCAACAAGAAGTTCAAGTTGAAAAAGATGAGGTGGAAAATGAAAAATCTGGTGTAGATTTTCATTTTGAAGCAAAAAGTCCAATTAAACCAATGAAAATCACTGTAGAAAAAACAATACCTCCATTTGCTCAAAGATTGAAGCAGAAACACAGAGATAATCAATTTTTCAAAATTTTTGGAAATTTTGAGGAAATTAATAGTAAACATTCCATTTGTTGAAGCTTTGGAACAAATGTCAAGCTATGTCAAGTTCATGAAGGATATACTTAATAAAAAAGGGAAGTTTGTAGATAATGAGACTCTTGCACTCAGCGAAGAGTGTAGCACTATAATTCAAAAAAAGCTTCCTAAAAAACATAAAGATCTTAGAAGTTTTACAATTCCTTATGTATTGGTGAACGATTTTATGTAAAAGCTTTATGTGATTTAGGGGCCAGCATTAATCTTATGTCATTATCAATATTCAGAGGTTGGGCTTAGGAGATATTTCACCTACAACTATAACTCTTTAGTTAGTTGATCGTTCGATTACCTATCCTAAAGGTGTTATAGAAGATGTTTTAGTAAAAGTTGGTAAATTTATCTTTCCTGTGGACTTTATTGTATTAGATATGGAGGAAGATCAAGAAATTCCTATCATTTTAGGAAGAAAATTCCTAGTCACTGGAATAGCTTTGATAAATGTGCAGAAAGGAGAACTAACTATGAGAGTTAGTGATTAAGAGGTTACATTTAATATTGCAAAATCAATGAGATACCCTACAAAAGAACAAGAGATTGAATGCCTCAGAATGGATATTAACGAATATTAAAGCCATGAATATTTTAAGAAGACTTTTGAAAGTGAATTTGAAAAGGAATATCTGGAATATCAATATGAGAATAAAATTCAAGATGAATCTATGGAAGTGAGTAAAGGGGATTTGGATTATGTTCAAAAAAAATTTGAAATGTTAGTTCATATAAAAGGTAACAAGAATTTGATTTCATCTTTTGAGAAACCTCCTGAAATAAAACTGAATACACTTCCTACACATATGAAGTATTCATTCTTAGGAGATTTATCTAGATTACCTGTTATAATATCTTCATAATTAACTGATACACAAGAAAAGTAGTTGTCAAAAACTTTAAAAAGGTATAAGAAAGCCTTTGGATGGACATTAGCTAATATTAAAGGAATCAGTCCTTCAATTTGTATGCATAGAATCTTATTAGAAGATCAACATGAACCAAGAGTTGCTCGCAAAAGATATTAAATCCTATCATGAAAGAAGTTATGAAGAAAGACATTTTAAGATGGTAAGATGCTGGAATAATATATCATATTTCGAACAGTGCTTGGGTAAGTTCAATTCACTGTGTTCTAAAGAAAGGAGGTGTGACTGTAATGACAAATAAGTATAATGAATTAATATCAACAAGACGAGTCACTGGTTGGAGAATCTGCATAGATTATAGAAAATTAAATTCTGCCACCAGAAAGGATCATTTTCTTTTACCATTTTTGAACGAGATGTTAGATAGACTGGCTGGGCATAAATATTTTTGTTTTCTAGATGGATATACCTGTTATCACCAAATAACTATTGCTCTATATGATCAAGAGAAAATAACATTTACTATTCCTTATGGAACTTTTGCTTTTCGACGAATGCCCTTTGGATTATGTAATGCACATGCAACAATTCAAAGATGTATAATATCAAATTTTAGTGATTTGATCGAAAAAGGGATTGAACTCTTTATGGAAAAATTCTCTATAATTGGAACTTCATTTGAAATATTTCTAAATTATTTAGAGAATGTTCTGGAAAGTTGTGAAAAGGCTAATCTCATATTGAACTGGAAAAAATGTCAATTTATGGTTGGAGGAATTGTGCTTAGACATAAAATTTGAGAAAAAGGTATGGAAGTGGATCCTAAAAAAATATAAGTTATATCAAACTTATCTCCACCTACTATAGAAAGAGGAGCTAGGAGTTTTTTAGGACATGCTGGATTTTACAAGAGATATATTAAATAATTTTCAAAAATTACTAAACCTGTATGCCAACTTTTGGAAAAAGATATAAATTTTGACTTTAATCAAGATTGCCTCAATGCCTTTGAAACTTTAAAGGAAAATTCGATCACTGCTTCTATAATTGTTTCACATGATTGGGGAAAATATTTTGAATTAATGTGTGATGCTAGTGATTATGTAATAGGTGTTGTTTTAGGGCAGAGATATGATAAGATTTTTAAAGTGATATACTATGCTAGTAAGACTCTTAATGATGCTCAGATTAATTACACCACCACTAAAAGAGAGTTCTTAGCCATTGTGTATGATTTTGATAAGTTTAAGTCATATCTGATTGGAGCTAAATGTGTTGTGCATACTATCATTCGGCTATTAAATACTTGATGCAAAAGAAGGATACTAAACCAAGATTAATTAGATGGGTACTTCTTATGAAAGAGTTTGATTTTATAATAATCGATAGGAAAGGGACTGATAATCAAATTATTGATCATCTATCTAGGCTATAATAAGACGAAATACTTGATTTGGAGAGAGACATTAATGAAACTTTTTCAGATGAACAACTTTATGTTGTAAAAGGATGGGAAATACTGTTCTATGTTGATATTATAAATTATATTGTTGGTGGTATTTTACCTTATGAGCTGCCAAAACAACAGGAAAAAAATTCATTTATGATGCAAAATCATATTTTTGGGATGATCCTTATTTATATAAACATTACAAAGATTTAGTAATGAGACGATGTGTGCCTTATAAAGAAATTCATAAAATTATCCAAAAATGTCATGATTCTGAATTTGGAGGTCATTTTGTAAATGATAGAATTGTTCATAAAATTTTACAATCTAGATTCTATTGGCATACTCTATTTAAAGTTGTTAATATATATATCAAAATATGTGATTGGTGTCAGAGAATAGGTAATATTTCAAAAAGAAATGAAATGCCTCTAAATTTTAATTTGGAAATTAAAATTTTTTATGCATGGGGATTGGATTTTATGGGACCATTTATTCCTTCATTCAGAAATATTTATATATTGATTGTAGTGGAATATGCTTTTAAATGAATTGAAGCAATTGATTTACCTCGATGTAATGCTCAGAGTATTTCAAATTTTTTAATTAAAAATATTCTTACAAGATATGGAATGCCGATAGTAATTATTATCGATGGAGGATCTCACTTTAGAAATGCAACAATTTCAATATTGGTGGAAAAATATAATATGATGTATAAAATTGCAACTGTTTATCATCCCCAGACTAGTGGTTTAGCAGAAGTATCTAATCGTGAAATTGAGAGATTTTTGGAAAAGAGTGTTAATCCTATGAAAAAAGGACTATTCTACTAAGTTTGATACTGCATTATGGGCATACATGATAGCCTATAAGACACCTATAGGAATGTTCTCATATAGATTAATTTTTTAGAAGACTTGTCACTTGCCAGTTGAATTTGAGCATAAAGCTTATTGGGCGATAAAAGAATTCAATTTCAATTTGAAAGATGCTCGTGAGAAAACATTAATGCAATTGAATGAACTTAAGGAAATTAGGAATGAATCTTACGATAATGCGAGGATTTATAAGGAAAAGATGAAGAATGATATGATCAGAAGATAATAAATAGAATTTGAACCTGGACAGGAAGTTATATTATATAATACAAGATTGAAATTATTTCCGCGAAAATTGAAGTTTAGGTGGAAAGGGTCATTTAGAGTTATAAAGTTTCTTCCTATGGGGAAGTTAATATTGAAGTCCCTAAGACTGGAAGAATATTTAAAGTGAATGGGCAAAGATTGAAATCATATTTTGATACTCAAAGACCAGCTTTAAAAGAGACTGTAATGTTGGGTCAACCAAAATAAAACTGGGAATGTCCGGCGGACAACATTAAACCAAGTGCTTTGTGGGAGGCAACCCATATTTATCGTTGTTTAGTTTGTTTTAGTTTGTTTTGTTTAAAATATTTTACATATATTTATGTTTAAGCCTTTATGAAATCCATGTATTTGATAAAATATTTAGAAACATCTTTATTTGCCTAATTATATGGAAAAATTTAGAATTTATTGGATTGAAATCGAAACAGTAAACTTTTTGGAACTAATGCATGATGCACCGAATTCCAGAGAGCTGACGCATGATGCGTCATGGTACCAAAAATGTTTAAAATGTGTCAAATGGCAGTTTTTGGTGGTTTTTGCAGGTTCTTCTCCATATAACTCCTAAAAATCGACTCCAAAACATATTTTAAGGTAGAAAATGAAGGAAAAGTCATCATTTTTCAAATCCTATGGCTTCTCACTCTAAAAACTTTGCTAGATTTGGAATTTTCAACTGGAGTAAGTTCATCAGTTTTAATGCGTAGAAGTTACATGATCAAGTGCTAGTGAAGAAGAGGCTTATCAAAGAAAGGGAATTTGTGAATCGAGCATTCAACACGCCTAATACATGAGAAGAAGAGACTATTACGCAGAGGCGCTGGAAAGTGCTTTGCTACACTACTGCCGGTGTTATTGTTCCTATAGTATAAGAATTTTATAAAAATCTTTAAGGGATTAACCAAGGAATGATTTATGTGTGTTGCAAGTTTGTGCAATTCATTCCTTCAAGAATAAACAAAATGTTTATGATTGAGAATGTGTCTATCTGTCATTATGCAAATTTAACCCCTACAAGACATAATATGAATGAACTCTACCGCTACCTTACGAATGAAGATGTTATTTGGGCCAGAGATGATGGAAATGTAAGTTTTCCCTCATCATTTTTAACTCCAATTTCAAAAGCCTGACACTTCTTCATTTCATCAAAAATACTACCTACTATGAAGATTAGTAAGGTAACAAAGGAGAGCGTTATTTTAAGTTATTGCATTCAAACTGGAAAGCCTGTTGATGTTAGAGATACTATTGTGAAATCGGTTTTGGGTTTGATTGTCAATGGATCTACAACTGGACTTGGTCATCCATCCTCTATTTTCCTAATATGCAGTCAAGCGCAAGTACCTTATAAAAGTTGGGAAAATTTTCTTCTTCCTCAGAAGCTGATGGATCCATAAGTTTATTGCAACTTTATTGGAATGGGAGATGAAAATGATATGAATGTGTTGATGGATCAAGGATCTCAGAATTCATCACCTGTTCAACCCTACTACAACTCGTGTACATATTTGAAGAAGATCAAGAAGATTGAAAAAGAGGTGCAGAAACTCATGCATGTGAATGGGAATATTACTAAAATGTGGGATCATCTAAATTGGAGACTAAGGGAACATTTTGAACATTTTGGATGTATTGAAGATGGTTTCATATGTATGTTCAAGAAACATTCTTGGATTGAAGAGGAAAATTCAACCGATGAATTTCCATTTCGACCCTTCTACAAATTGTATGTGCAATAACAATCTATGGGAGATATCCAAGAGAATGATAGTGAATAAGATGTCTGAGCATAATTTATGCACGGAATGTTTTGTTTAGTACTATTTTTTTTAGTTATTTTGTTGTGTTGGATTGCATTTCCTTTCTATTGTTGAACAACTTCTATGTTTATGTTTTGAGTTTTATGTTTAGATTTCAGTGTTAGGATATTGTTTTGCTTTAGAATACAAAATTTGATGTTTGTTGGCTTAAAAAATGTTAGTTTGTAATAGTGCGGATTTTATATATAAATGTGAGATTTGTATTGTTTGTGAAAGTTTGGTGATAGTGTAATGTTTAATTATGCTTAGAAAGGTTTATTTGAGTCAAATAGAGGTTGATGTAAAGTGGTACAAAGTTGATTTCCACAAAAATTGAAATTTGATGAATTTAAGCTCTAGCACATGATGTGCCAAGTTACAGAGCCTTAGCGTTTGATGCGTCAGATTGGCTCATGATGCACCAAATGTTCGAACACGCTAGATAGCCTAGAAAATTGTGAAATCTCACAGACAAACTCCATTTTTGTTGCTTAAGTCGTCTCTTACCTTAAGACCTTGGTCAAGATCATCACATTGGGGGCAAAAGAGAAGGATTTGGAGGCTAAAAACCATAGTTTTCATCTTCACTTGGTAAGAGCTTCACTTTAACTTAGAATTTTTTTATTTTCACCATGGATTTGGGAGATTCAAAATTTTGGATTTTTTATGAAAAAGGCTAAAGAAAACTCATGGTGAAAAGTTTCTTACCAAATAATCTTGCTTGAGGAGTTAGATTTTTTATTTAGCAATTTATTTGGAATTATTTAGATTTTTGTAGAATTTTCAAATGGCTCCCTGAGTTAAGAGAGGAAGGCCATCCAAAGATTTTGATGCACAAATATTTTTAGTTTCAAAGCCCAGCACAGTTACAGTACTCAGATGGAGACAAGAAGAATGATCCAAGAACGGGCGTTGCAAACCCGGGTGGCAAGATTGAGAGACTGATTCTCACTAGAAACTGGGAAAGATTCCACTACTTCAGTGTAGTAGCAACTATCTCGATAGTTTGGTAGTTTTATGCAAACCATAGTTTCACTAATGAAGATCACATCCTAGTTAGAGGTAAACAAGTTGAATTTACTGTTGGTTGGATCAATACTTTTTATGGTTTGAGGGGTGTATTTTTTTATGAATACGATGCATTCATGAAGACTGATTCATCACTTTATGAAGTGATTGCTTTTTTTGACTGATGGAAGAGGGGAGTGGAAGAATAAGAATAACAAGATAGTTAACTTCCTTGCTTCCATGTTGACTATTCCGTCAAAAGTATGGCACCACTTCATTTCTACCATACTGTTTCCAACAAATCATTTGGCTGATGTTACAAAAGACAAAGATGTACTAAACTATTGCATTCAGAACATGAAGGCAATAGATGTTGGTGCACTTATAGTTCAGCATGCTCAAAGTATAGCTAGTAGTTCTACTACTGGTGGTTTGGGATACGCAGCCCTGATTTTCACTCTATGTGAACAATCAGGAGTAGAATCACATAGAAATGAAGAAATATTACAGCCACATAATCTGATTTGGAGGCATATGTTTCATAAAGTAGAATCAATTTTTGAATCTAGAAGTGGAAGAAGGGATAGGCCCTCTACATCTGTTGCAGGGGCATCTACTTCTCAATCTGTATCACTTGAAGGTATATTGGACCAACTGATGATTCAAGAAATGAACATAGTTAATATTCAAACTCAATTGGGAGACATAGGAGCAAGAAATGCTTATAATGATGAATATCAACAGAGGAGAGTTCGACATGATATTGATTTTGAAAATGCTATGGTAAGACATATTAGAGGTGAACCTAATGTGGACTTTCTTGCTTGCCCCAGTTTCACTCCCTATGCTCCTATTAATGATGAAGAAGAAGAAGAAGATTTTGATGATGAAGAGGCAGGAGATGAGAATTGATTTTTATGAGTTTAGTTTAGTGTGTTTTGATGTTTGTTTGTTATTCGTAAGTGTATTGTGATGTACTTTTATTTGGAATCTGTTGTAGTAAAAAACGTTTATGTTGTGTTGCGAAGTGAATCAGTAATAATAACTGTAAACTTTCACTTTTTTATAGTTTTAGTATTTTCAGTTTATTTTTTCAATTTTTGTAATTATATTTTTAATTCTCAGCAAGTTATTTAGAATATTTTATGTTTTATTTAATGTTTTAAAGCCTATATGTATTTTTACAGTTAGTACCTACAGTATATCAAAACCTGTTTTCATAGTCAGAAACCCTCTACAGGTTAGTTTTCAACTATGATAAAATTATATTTTTTAAGTATTAAAAATTTTAGAGTTTCATGTAAAAAGAAAAGAATGAAACTTTATGAAAAATCATAAAATAAAACAAATTTAAAAAGTGAAGAAAGATATAGAGTCTTAACTTTAAGAAGAGGATAGTTAAGTTCAAGATCATTAAAGGCAATCCAAATATAGTAATCCTCACTTGGAAAAAGAAAATAAAAGGAAAGATTGAAGAGATCCTAAAAGAAAAGAAAAAAAATAAAGAAAAAAAGAAAAATAAGTGAGGAGAAGCTTGAGTAGATGTCTAATCAAAAATTGGCTTCACTTGAATCAACTTAAGGAAAGAGTTTTATTACATTTTCTAAACTTATATTGGAGTATTAGTAGCATTCCTAGTAAAGTTTTCATGAAGTTCTTTTTCAATTGAATGTGCTAAATAACCTTAATATGACAAATTGCAATTCTTCTTGAAATGAATAAAGATTCAGAAATCTAAAATTCGATTACTAAGTATTCCTAGACTTAGAATTTGAATCTAAGTTATTAAAGGTGTTTCTTAAATTTTGTCATTCTATTTATTAAACTAAAGTATGGAAGTTATAAGTTAATCTTTATCCTAAGTCATATGTTTTTATGTCATAAAAGTGTCACTTGAGGACAAGTAACATTTAAGTTTAGGGGATTTTGTTACACCAAAATAATATACTATTTTATGTACATATTTTATGCTTATTTTTTGTGATATTGCACTTTAAAGAAGAATATTTTCATGTTTTTGTTGCAGTTATATCTTTTTCAGGTATTTGGAGCAAAAATGCCAAAAAAGACAAAATTTGGAGCCTAAACAACAAATTTTGGGATCTAGCGCATGATGCGCCAAATAGCCGCATAATGCACCAGAGATAACTTTTTTCAAATTAAGTCGGGTCGAGACAAATTTTGCAAAAAATTTCAAAGGGACACTTGTTCTACACACCTATTGGAGTAATTCAATGTATCTAGACACTTTGGAATGTTCTTTTATGAAAGAATATGTCTCGTGGATCAAATGACATAGCTTTTGAATTCAAAAGAGTTGACTTTTGGAGGGAACATTTGGAGGGAATTTTAAATTTGTTTCAAAGGAGGCAGCCCAAAATAAAAGAGAAAACTTCATAAAGGCGTGAGAAGCTTTTGGGAGAGAAGAGAAAGGGAGAGAGAGAAAGTTGGCTTGAGAGGCAAGAGAAGAGATTTTTTCTAGAGTTTTAAGAGGATTGGGAAGGTAAGAGAGTTCTTCTTCATTGCACTTCTAAGAGAGAATTGAGTGGGATTGTAAAGAGAGAAAGGCTTGGAGAGAACTTTTAGGGCTTTGCTTGGGAAGGATTGTGAGATAAGTAGTATTTTTTTTGGTAAACTTATTTATATATATGAAATTCATATTTGTTGTATCCTTCTCATGAGTTCTGAGTAGTCTTCTTTATCATTCTCCCTACTTTGAGATATGGTTTTGAGAAGAATTGATTTTGTTTTCTATGTTTTTAAATTTTAATAATTTCTCATGATTTCAACCTCGATCTTCATTTACTTTTTGATTTGACCAATTGAAATGTTAAATCTTGTTGAGAAACATATGTTCTAAAGAGGGATATGATTTCTACAACATAGGGAGAATCACATTTGATTTCATTGGAGAGTATGTCTTCCATGGGATTGGATGCAAATAAATAGAAAAATATACTTTGTTGGATGCAGAATTAGAGATTTTAAGGTGATAGATTGAAATCCCCAATTTGGTCTAGTTGATTGGAAACTAATGCGAGATTGTTAGCCCTCAGATGAGGGAGTAGTGGGAGCTCTAGAGTGGCAGCCTGTATCCTCCCAGCCTAACCACAGAATTAGAGACCAAACTCTAGATAAGTCAATGTTCTTTATAACATTGGGAAGAGGGTAAAGAATAGGATTGCTCCTATCTGGCACAAACACAATTTTTTATATATATTTTTAAATGATTTTAATTTCTTCACAAACCATATACTCATTGTAGTGGGGAAGGAAGCTTTCTTAAATTTGATCTTTTCGTCAAAACAAAAACTTTATTTAGTTTTACTAATTTTACTTTTACAATTTTAGTTCTTATTCAGTTAACTTTGTTTTTCAACTGCATTTTATATAGCATTCATTTTATTAGTTAATATTCAAACTTCACCCTTTTCTTTTATTTTTGTATTTTTAAATTATAGCATAATTTCAAAAAATTACTTAAAGGATTTTTCAACTTTCCTGTGGGATTGATATCTAAAACTCCATTAGAACCATTTATTACTTGAGCGATACATATACTTGCGTTGATTTTAAAGGGGATTTGGCACTTTTAAAAAGAGTTTTAAAAGATAAACTATTTTCATAAAAAGTATTTTTGTTGGGATTATTTTATAAATTTATTATATATCAGCAATGTGTAATTTTGTAATATTTAAAAATATTTGCAAAATTTACATACTAAATATGAACCACGCCTCATCACCATCCAATGTGATTATTGTTATAACTTTGTCAAAGATAAGAAAGGGAACCCCTCGGGTATCCTCAAATACGACAAGGTGGATCCTCTACCTTCTAAGATAAAGAGAATGATCAAAAGGATGGTTAGATGGAGTGTACTACCAGCGGGCTGCATTCTGAATAGTTGCATAATTAATATTTATGATGAAGGAGATTGTATCCCTCCACACATAGACCACCATGATTTCGTAAGACTCTTCTGCACGATGTCCTTCATGAGCCGAGGTAACATATTGTTTGGGAAAGAGATCGATGTTGTTCACTCTGGGGAGTTTAGAGGATCCGTTGAGATTCCACTACCTGTGGTTTCAGTACTAATTCTGAGGGAAATGGAGCATACTTAGTGAAGCACTACACTCCGGAAGTACGACATTGTAGAGTGTCTGTGACATTCAGAAGAATGGACGGTAGTAAAGTACTGAATGGGTTTCATCTAGATCCAAAGTTGGAGGAGCTACTCCGATATGAGCTATGAGAGGGTTGCACCTCTAATTACACGTAAAAGGAATTCTTGTCCTAGGGTGTGGCTTAGTAGGACAGCTTGATCGGGAGCTCACCCCAAAGAGGATAGACAGACAGTCAGGGGACACTTTTGTACCGTGTCATGATGTAGAAAGTATGATGTGAATGTATCAGATGTGTTCAATATATGATATGTACTCAACATATGATCTTTCAGATATATTTAGCATGTTGTCTCTTTTGATGCTTCAGCATGTATTCAGTCTGTAACACCTAATTGAAGCAGATTAATGAAATTTCTTTCAGATTTCAACATATTTATCAAATTGCTTTTTTTGTGATTGATAAAGAGCCATGGAACCCTACATTGGTTCTGAATTATAATGAATGAAGAACAACACAACGGAAGTCTGATATTAAAATTTAAACTTGTTTTTGAAAGTCACCCAATGAAGATTAAATTTGGAAAATATGCTTTGATAATTTAATTGTAATAAAAACAACGAGAAAATAAAATGATAAATTTGTTAAGTTTGTTTCTCTCGAGTTCTAGGTTTCTTACTCTCTGCATTTGCAGCACGACTATCCTTGTCTGCACCAATTCCTTCACATTTCTGCAAAGTTTCACACTCTGCACAAAATTTTAAGAATTTTCCCCACTAATGTCAATCTTTACATGCCACATATTTATGAGCTCAACACCACAAATTCTCTACAGTATTCTCATGTTGTTCTCGATGTCAGTATCGAGATTCTGATTCCCTCTCGCTACCTCTTGGGATGGATGTAAGTCATCGAGCTTTCCTTCCCAACGTAGTGAAATGTTTCTGATCAACTCTTGAGTTGGATGTGAGGCATCGTGCTTTCCTTCTCAATCCGGTCTTTCCACTACTTCTTGGGTTAGATGTGAGTCATCGAGTTTTCCTTCCCAACATAGTGATATGTTTCCAATCAGCTATTGAGTTGGATGTGAGTCATCGGGCTTTCTTTCTCAATGTGATCTTTCTGCTACATCTTGGGTTGGATGTGAGTCATCGATCTTTCCTTCCCAACATAGTGGAATGTTTTCAATCGGCTCTTGAAATGGATCTGAGTCATCATGCTTTCCTTCACAATATGATATTTCCGCTAAATGTGAATCATCTAGTTATCCTTCCCAACATAGTGATATGTTTTTGATCAGCTCCTGAGTTGGATGTGAGTCATCATACTTTCCTTCTCAATCTGATCTTTCCACTACCTCTTAAGTTGGATGTGATTCATCGAGCTTTCCTTCCCAACGTATTGATATATTTCTAATCAGCTCGTGAGTTGGATGTGAGTCATCGTTCTTTCCTTCTTAGTATAATCTTTCTACTATCACTTAGGTTGGATGTGAATCATCGAGCTTTCCTTCCCAACGTAAGGAAAATTTTCTAGTCAACTCTTGAGTTGGATGTGAGTCATCGGATTTTCCTTCTCAATCTAATCTTTTCGCTACCTCTTTTGATAGATGTGAGTCATCAAACTTTCCTTCCTGACATAGTGAAATGCTTCTGATGAGCTCTTGAGTTGAATGTGTGTCATCGTGCTTTCTTTCTCAATCTGGTCTTTTGTTATCTCTTGGGTTGGATGTGAGTCATTAAGCTTTCCTTCCCAATGCAGCGACATGTTTCCAATCAGTTCTTGAGTTGGATGTGAGTCATATGCTTTCTTTCTCAATATGATCTCTCCGCTGCCTCTTAGGTTGGATGTGAGTCATCGAGCTTTTTTTCCATACGTAGTGATATGTTTCCGATCAGCTCTTGAGTTGGATGTGAGTCATCAGGCATTTCTTCTCAATTTGATCTTTCTGCTACCTCTTAAGATGGATGTGAGTCATCAAACTTTCCTTCCCAACAAAGTGAAATGTTTTTTATCACCTCTTGAGTTTGATGTGAGTCATCGTGTTTTCCTTCTCAATCTAATATTTCTGCCATCTCTAAGGTTGGATGTGAGTCCTTAAGCTTTCCTTCCTAATATGACACAATTTCCTCGATATAGATTTAAGACCACCTTAAATGGAGTATGGCATCTAATTCTCAACACAATTTCCTCAAGATAGGTTTAAGACCATTTTAAATGGAGTATGGCATCTCATTCTCTACACAATTTCCTCGAGATAGGTTTAAGACCACCTTAAATGGAGTATGGCATTTGATTTCCATTCTGGGATTGATACCCAAATTTCAATTCCCATTTTAGGGTTAGCACCTAAATATTGATTCCCATCCTCCGAAGTGCCTGAAGCTTGATAATTTGAAATCTACCTTCTAATCCCCAGCTAGAGTTCCGAGTTCTCAATTTCACTCATATATTCACTTGTAAATTCCCAAGCGGAAATAACTATCACTTAATTCTACACTTCGTTCTAAATTCATTTGCATAGAAGTATGTGTTGGTTTTGTTGATTTCGTCAGTCAACGCCAATACGTTCAGTGTGCTTGCCACCCCTACCTATTAGGGGTCCATTTGTTGACCTCACTTTTGGTTGAGGTCTAGTTTTTCCTCTTTAGTGGCCTAGGGTCTAGCCATAGAACTTTTTTGTGGACTATTCCTAGAGGACTAGAAAGAAATTAGAAATTCTAAACACTTCTTTGCTCAACTTTTCTCAACCTAAAGAAACTAGAAAGAAATTGTTCCTAACCTCTGGCACTTAGTAGGTGGGGTCAATATGGGAGACCTGAAGGAGAGTCTCCATAGGATTGCTTGGCCTTAGGGTCAATCCTCTAGTCGTGTGGCCTTGGTTAGCCTCACACACACACTTGCACATTACACTTTCACTCACTACCTTGAACCCAAGCCTACCTGATCTTGATCCCTTCACCCTTTGGGAGACTCATGTAGATGGTCCCCTAGAATCCTTAGCCCTAGCTAGGGTTTAGCTAAGACCAGTACATGAAGGACCCAAAGTAGTGAATTCCATTAGTACATAGCTCAAGTAGGGTGATCGACACCCCAATTTTACCAAGATTCCCGGCTTAGCCCTTTGCCCCCAAATCTACCAAATTTACCAAATTGCCCTTAAAATATCAAAATTGACCAAAATTACCCAAATACCCAATTTTGTTCAAAAGTCATTTTAAACTCTTTGAAACCACCCAAATTGCTCAAAACTCCCTAAAATTTCTGAAATTGCCAAATTACCCCTCATTTTGCCAAAATTATCAAAATACCCTTGATGACTCAAATTGTCTCAACCATCAAAATCACTTCAAATGTCCCGAAATTGATTTAAAACACGCCATTGAGCTCAATTTGATCTATTTGACCTATTTTGACCAAAAGACCCAAATTGTCTTTTAAGGCCCAATTACCCCAATTCAGCCCCAATGCCCACCAATTTGATTTCAATTCTCCCCAATTTCAATTTTAAACTCAAATTCAACATGTCAAATTTTGATTAAAACAAATCTAAGTCCAATTGACCCACAATTGAACCCAACTTCAACACAAATAAAAAAATCCAATTTGACCCAAAATCAAAATCTCACCCAATTGAATCCCCAAATCTATCCACTTGCCCCAATTTTGCATCATAAACTCTTCAAAACACTCCTCCTTATCAAATTCAACCTTTAATTTCCCCTTATCAAATTGAACCCCAATTTCAACCTCAATTTGACTCAAGATCAACTTGGACCAAAACCTCCAGTTTAACCCCAAATTGACCATGACTCCAAATTCAACCAAATTGAACCCCATAGCCACAAAATTTTCATCAATTTTTATCCAAAACTCTTCATGAAAATTCATAGGACCAATTTGAACCATCAATTAGGCCCTAGCTAAACTCTAGCCCAACTCAAACCCAAGTCTAACCCAACACCCCAAAAATTGATCAAATGACCAAATTCCTTCAAATGGACCCTCCAAATCAATTTAAAATCACTCCAAATCTTTTCTAAACTCTTTGTGATAATCATCTACACCATCTTGATCAATAAATTGAGCTCAATGTCATGGCTAATCCAAGCCAACCTAAACTTTAAGCTAATTTTACCCAAATTGAACTCATGCACCAAAATTGACCAAGCCATGCCAAATTGATCAAACCAAGGCCTCTAAATCCACCTTATGGACTCTAGTGACCAGGATAAACTAACCTAGCCCACCCTATATAAGCCATGGACCAATGGTTCCTTAATTTAGGGGATTTCACCCCATTTGGGCCTAAACTTGAATATCATTGCCATCATGCCATACCATGATTAATCATCATTAACCCTCCCACTAGCTCACCTGGCTGCCTGACCACGCCCTCTACCCTGGTTGGCAGGCCTAGTGGCTAGAAAACCCTAAAATTGAAAGCCACCCCTTTTAAATTAAAATCAAAAGCACCCATCCAAGTTGCCCAGCTCTGATTGGCCTTTAGTAGTTTTAAGCCCTCCACCTCAGCTCCACATTGCACCCAATTTGAAGCCCTGGTAGCCACCCTAAGCCCTTTTATTTAAACCCCTCCTCCATGGCCAAAATAAGAACCTAAAATTTCACACAAAAACTCTGCCAAATTGTTCCCATAGCTCCTCCAAGACTCCTTAAGCTCATTGCAACCATCTCCTGGCCATTTCCCCCACCACTTGAGCCCTTTTTTTTAGCTCAAAATTTGGACAAATTTTGGCCATCTTCCAAACTCCCCCAAAACTCCAAATTGAACTGCTCTTGATCTTCCCCAGAGCAAGAGAAGAACATTGCCACTAAAATCCCCCTCTATTGAGCTCTCTAAACCACTCATAGACCAAGGTCGCAGCACATTTCACTAAACTTTTACTTGGAGCTTACACTAGAGGAAACCAATACATCCATAAGGTTCATAGTGCTCCACTGAAGCTTCCATAAGCATCTGATTGAGGCCTCCCCTCTCAGACAAAGGTATAGGCCATTAATCCTAATCTTGAGCTCGACTTTCACCAAAAGTGAAAAAAAGTTAAATTTAATAGCATTGTAATTGTATGGATGTCTTCGTCTCGAGTAGATGAAGGTGTTGAAACAAAATGCACTTGATTTGGTTGAGTATCGAGCGAGATCTTAGGTCTAAAAACTGGATGTCTCACGAGTTTGGTTTGATGGGGACGATGATGGAGGATCGTCCGATCACACATGTATCAGACGGACGGACGAGATCAAGTTGGACGAATCCCTAGGTTCGTGAACAGCGGGCTTGTTGACCTCAATTTTGGTTGAGGTCTAGCTTCCTTTTTAGTAGCCTAGGGTCTAGCCATAGGACTCTTCTATTGATTATTCCTAAAGGAATAGAAAAGGAACCTTCATCATTAGAAACTCTAAACTCTTCCTTGCTCAACTTGAATTTCCATATATTGGTCATAACCTCTAGCACCTAATAGGTGGGGCCAATATGGAGGACCTCAAGGTGAGCCCCATAGTATTTTTTAGCCTTAGGGTCAAGCCTCTGGTTGTTGGTCTTGAGCTGGTGCATACACTGTCACTCACTTGCACATTACATCCCACTCATAACCCTGAACCCAAACTTGTTGACTTTAATCCCTTGATCTTTTGGGAGACTCATGTAGATGGTCCCCTAGACCCACTAGCCATAGGCTAGGGTTTAGATAAGACCAGTACATAGAGGGCCCAAATGGAGACTCCATTAGTTCATAACTCAAATAGGGTGGTTAGCACCTCAATTTCACCAAAATGCTGAACTTAGCCTTTTGCCCCAAATCTACCCAATTTACCAAATTGCCCTTGAAAATCCAAAATTTCCAATTTCACCTAAAATACCTAATTTTTTTCAAAAAATTATCTCAAATAATTTGAAACTACCCAAATTGCCCAAAACTACCCAAAATTACCAAAATACCCCTAAAATTGCCAAAATTGCCAAAATACCCTTGGTGGCCCAAACTTTCCCAATACCCCCCCCCAAAAAATCATTTCAAATGTCCGTAAAACCAATTTAAGGTCTTCAACTGAACCCACAATGGCCAATTTGACCAACTTTGACTCAAAGCCCCAAATTACCCTTAAAGGCCCAATTACCCTAATTCACCCAAAATGTCCATTAATTTGATCTCAATCTTATTCAATTTCAACCCAAAACTCAAATTAATTATGAAAATACTCAATTAAAACCAAATCCAAGTCCAATTGAATCACAATATGAACCCAATTTCAATCCAAACCAAAATCCCTACTTTTGACCATGTGGCCTAATCTCACCCAATTATACCCTATAGCTCACTCACTTGCTCCAATTTGAATCTCAAACCCTTTAAAACATTCCTACACACCAAATTAAACCCTCAATTGGCCTTATTCAAGCTTCAATTTCACATAATTACAACCCAAATAAAAAATTCTCAAATTTTCCCCAACTTAGCCATGTGCCCAAATTCCACTAAATTGAATGTCCTAATCCCAAAATTGGCCTAATTGATGTTGAGAACTCTTTATAACATACCCCTAGACCATTTTGAACCATCAATTTGGACTTATCCCAACTTTAGCCTAACCTAAACCAAAGTCCAACCCAACATGCCCAAATTGATTAAATGATCAAATACCACCAAATTGAACTCCTAAATCAATTCAAAACCACTCCAAATCTTTTCTAAACTCTTTATGACAATAATATACACCAATTTTCTCTATTGATTGAGTCCAATTTCATGGCTAGCTCAACCTAAACCTAACTTCAAGCCAATTTGACCGAAATTAAACCCATGCACCAAAATTGACTTAGCCATGCCAAATTGATCAATACAAAGCTTCTACAACCATCAAGTATACCCTAGTGACCAAGCTAGACTCACCTATCCCACCCTAGAGGAGATATGGACCAATGATCCCCTAATTTATGGGATTTTATCTTATTTTTGGCCTAGTTTTTAAATATCTTTTCCATCATGCCATATCATTAGGGTTTAACCATCATTAGCCACCCCCTAACCACCCTTAGCCATGAAATGACTGAACTCTAGCTAGCCACTACCTCAACCAACAAAAATAGCCAGCCCAAGGGAACCCCCATTGGCCAAAACCCAAATTTAAACTCACCTTAGATGGCTAAGTCTAATTGGCCACTAGAGCTCTTCATCCCTCCACCTAAGCACTATTTTTCACCCATCAATTTCCCCTCATGGCCACCCAAAGCTCCTCTATTTAAATAACCCTCTTTATGGTCAATGGGGAGAGCATCAAAATTATTTAGGAAACTCTGTCAAAATCTCACCTGAGACTCTCCAAGAACTCTTCAGCTCAAGCCCACCATTTTCCCCCTTTGGTTCCCCCTGTGAGAACCCAATTTTGAGCTCAAAATTTCAGCTCGAACTAGGACAGATTTTTCTACACCTCCACAGTCCACAAAACTCTAATTAACTATGCCCACACCATCAACAGAGCAAGAGGAGTTGAATCCCCACAAAAGCTTCATCCTAAATAGCCTCTAACATAGCTCTAGACTAATACCTGAAATCAAGCTTGATCGAAATCATAGCTAGGAAATTCACCACTGCTAGAGAACTCATCTGGGGGTTTGTTGGATCCATCCAAAGATACTACAATCAACTGATTGAGGCCTCCCTTCTCAGACAAAGGTATTGAGAACCAAGTTTATTTTGATTCTTCATGTGTAATGGCTTGATTTCATGATGATTAACCATATGGATAGACGCATCTTGAGTAGATGAAGGTTTAGAAACAAACACCATGCAATTTTGTTGAGTCTAGACAAAGATATTAAGGTTTTAGTTTGAACGGTTCTTGGGTTTAGACACTTGGGTATGATGATAGAGAGCCGTCTAATTGCGTGTTTATTTAACGGACGTATGAGATCAAGCCAGATGAATGGATGGAATGAAAAGGCAGCCTGACAAGGCAGCTACGTGGCTAGCGGTGTTAAATGGAGGAGCACCACATGGAGAGTTCGGAGTGGATGAGGTTGAGGTGGCGCCGCATGGATAAGTAGATAACTAGAGGGATTTTTTATTTATTTTAATGCCTGAGCTTTGAAAAATCATATCTTTGTGTAGAGAAATCATAATAATAAAATAAAAATACTCACTTACTCAGTGAATAAAGGAGAATAATATGGACTAAAACTGAAAATTATTTGTTGACTCTTTAATTTTTAATTAATTAAATACTTTTTGGATTAGTTTAATTTATTATGATCAAGCATTGCTCACCATGGCTTGAAATTTTTAAGGTCCATTCCTTATGATAGGGGCTATGTTTTCTGATTTTTCCAAGGTCAAAGAGCATCTCTATGCTTCTAACCCTAATATTCAAGTTAGGATGGCTATTTTATCTTATTTTAATTATGTAAATTAAAAATCACTTGAAAAATTATGGGAATAATTTTAGTAGGTTTCTTATAGTTAGAAAAGCTTAAGAAAAATGTCATGATGGTTTGAATAATTTTGGATATTTATATATTTGATTAAGTGCATATATCTTGTATTAATTTATGTAAATTATATATTAATCAAAAATTAACAAAATCAGTTCCACTTTGTGTGTAAAAATCATGTTAACCCTTTGTAAAAATTTGAAAATTATTTTATTAGGTTTAAGCACTAAAGTTGATTTTCTAAGAAAACATTGTATTTTTGCACAAAAATAATTATATTAAATTAAATATATTAAGAAAATTATGAAAAGTGATTTTCTGAGTTACTTGTGATCAGGAGCACTTAGGAAAAATAAAAGTAATTTTTGATAAAATATTTGAATTTTGAGCTTTATTTTGAATTAAATAATTAAAAATATTTAAAAAAATTCTAAAAATACAAAAAAAATTTCAAAATGTTCCTAATGGTTCCCTAATCATTTGGGACTCATTAAAATATTTTTCCTAGTTTTTCTAAGTTAAAAATAAATTTCCCAAAGGCATAAAAATATATTTCCCTTATTTTCTCTTTAAAATAATTTTAATAAATAAATTAAAAATCATAAAATTATAAAATTTATTTCTTTGAGTTCTCTAGACTTAGGGAGGTTTAATAAAAATGTAAAAAAATGGTAATTAAAACATATTTTTCCATTTAATTAACTCATTAAAAACCAATAAATAATTACAAAGTTAAATTAAAACATAATTTAGAAAATCATAGCATTTTGCCTAAGTATTTTCTCTTACCTAAAGGAACCTCGAATACTTTTCTCATAAACCAAAAACTTTATTTTGATTGCTTAAAAAAATTAATTTTGAAAATCATATTTTCTAGGTTAAAATAATTATTTAAATTAAATATAAATTAATAAAAAAAACCATATTTTTCTCCTTTGATGTTTTAATTACCTTATGGTAGAGTACTCTAAAAATCTCTTAAGCACATAAATTATGCTTCATAAGTTATGAGGCAAAGAACCCCAAGAGTAAAGTGGTCATTTTAGGCTTTTGGTCCTTTAATCAAAATTTAGGATTAATCAAATGGGAAATGAGCAATTTTGATCCTAATTTAACATGTTTGGATGATTGAAATATAGTGGATTAAAGGTAGAAACCAACTTGCCACCGTTCCATGATAAAAATAAAATTATAAATTATCTAAATTATCAGATTTGGAAGTTGATCAAAATCAAATTATTCTCAAGTGATGGGCTTAAATTAGGGAGAGGATGTTCCACTTATGATTAAGTCCACAATTAATAAATGATCTAACTTCTTTTAATTAAAATCCATATCACCTAAATTAAAATTTTAACATTTGACAATCTTTCTCCCATTAGATTCATTAAGGGGCTTGGTAGTGATCTAGGCTCGATTTTAAAATATGTTTTGATGAGATTTAGAAGATAATGTGATGATTAACACCATCAAGCCCAACATTAATTGTGGGTATCAAATCTTTAATGACTGAAACTTGCCATAGGGCAATTCATCTACATAATTTTTAAGTGAAATATCAACTGAGCAATTAAGTACGTTGTCCTCAGGAAAATTAAAATGCCAAAGTTCACCGAGTAATGGGATAATTTTAATTTGGCTTGGGATGATTAATAGAACAATATGACAAGTTCATAATGAACTCAGATATTTCAAGAGATCTTCAAAGTAGTCTGGGGTCATCCCATGAATACTTTGAAATCTCTTGAATATTCTGAAGGACAAATTAGACTTCCTATATTTTGTTCTAGAATCATCCGTTAAGATCTTTTGGGACTAAATAAGTCATGACTTGGGGTTTGTTAGTTGCACCTTCAACTATTCTTCTTTTATCTTTTCTATAATATTATAACTGCCTGGTTGAGTACTTTCCTTTACTTGCAAACCAAAACAACTTTCAAAACTTAATCAACATTTTTAAAATCTGAAACAAATTGTTTCAAAGGTAACAATAAATCCTTTGAAATTTCGCTGAACTTCAAATTTTTTTTTTTAAATTGTGGGAGTCCCTCAGAAAAGCTAATCCACTATTGCTGACGAGATCTCCCTGGTTTAAATGGGTTTCAAAACTCGTTTAAGCTAAGTAAATTCAAAAAAAAATAGGTATACCAGAATGAAGGAATCATGGGATCCTAACCGGTGTCACTCTAAACAACTTTAACCCTCCCATAATATTTAAATAACCTTAGGAAACACTTAATTTGACATCTGAACTTAAGACATTAGAAAACTTGACCTCTGAACCTGATACTTCTCTCAATCTCTACAATTTGACACTTCTAAAACTTAAACACACTATGATGAGGAGCTAGGAGCTAGCATTATGGGCAGCATGGCCGTCTTCAACAGCAAAACATGTCTACACTGGATAAATTATTCCTTAGAATTAAACAACAAGTTATAGAACTTTGAGGTTGTTTGCCTAGTGCGACATAAATCCTCAAATTTTCTTTAGGCCTTTGTATGGCTCTGCTATACTACATATGCCCTAACCTATTTTAGGATTTTGAGGTTGTTGTTTAGCATGACCTAAATTCTCACATCATCCAGGCCATTTGTATGATCGTTTCATACGAATGTAAGCCCTAATTAATAAAATTGGTAGGATGAAACATTCGCATATTTCTCCTCTGAATTGAAACCAAACCATAGGGTAGACTAGGAAGTCACCGAGGTTCTCCTCAGGATCTGCGACATCCCCTAGTTCTTCTTCTTTTGGATTCCAAAAATAAAATGTTCTAAATTTGAGTCATTCTCATTTCACACCTCTTTGCCTGATCTCATTGAAAAGTCCTATCCTTTGAACTTCTTGAAGATAATATCCCATGATTCTTATCGAGAGTTTTCTTAGGTGACTTTGATTATCTAAGATGTAATTAACTATAGGGGATTTCCCTTATAGGAAGTTTTTTTGAATCCAGCTTAATATAAACCCTATTTAATTTTTTATATTAAATAGGAGAACTTGTCAGCTTATAATAAAATAGCTTCGCAGATCAAACAGATATCATACATTTCTTAGTTTATTTAATTGAGCGTCACCGTTAAGTCAAGTGTCTATCTTTCAAAATGGATACATAGCATAAGGTGTGGCACTCTTTCATTTAAATTATGAAAGATATGGGATTGGTTTGATTTTATTTTTTTTTCTAAAATTAAATATATATATATACATATATATATAT
>JXCR01068600.1:285245-299683 GCA_002079205.1 Phalaenopsis hybrid cultivar
TTAGTATAGAAAATGATTAATATAAGTGACTATCTTTAGTAAGAAAAATTGTATTTTTGAAAAAATTAGATAATTTAGACTTTTATTTTTAATACTTAAATTTCTTTTATTAAAATGATTTTTCAAACTACTATTATATTTATAAGTAAAAGTTTTATATCAAGACTTTACTTTAGGAAAGGAGAAGTGAAATTCAAAATCATTAAAGAGCTATCTAGATATAGTAATGCTTGCCTGAAAAAAAAGAAGAAGAAAAAAAGAAAAAGAAAAAGAAAAGAAAAGAAGAAGAAAAGAAATGTAAGGGAGGAGGAGCTTGAGGATTAGTGCCTAACCAAAAATTGGTTCTACATTTGTTCTTTTTAAAGTATAAGACTTGATAAAATCTTAAGCTTATAAATATAATATAGTAAGTAAAATTATTTTTTAAGAAAATTTTTTAAGTAGAGAAAATAGAAGAACTAAAATCTAAATTTAGAGAACTTACAATATTTCTGAATTAGATAGGAACTCATATTTTCATAGTTCTTAACATTAAAAATTTTCAAACTTTAAGTTAGTCTCATTTACTAATTTTTTTTCTTAAATTGGACTACTGTATTTCTAAATCTAAATTTTAGTAACTCCTAAAGAAACTCATACATATATCATACATATTTGGTTTTTAAAGATTGATGTGTCACTTGAGGACAAGTAACATTTTAATTTTGGGGGATTTTGATACACCTAAAATATATAGTATTTTTAGCAAATTTTTATACCTATTTTTGAGATATTGCGCTTTAATGGAAGGTATTTTTGTGTTTATCTTGCAGATACAAATAAAAATATAAAAAAATGCTAAAAGGAGTGAAAAAGGATCAAATTTGGAGCAAAAATGTGAAAAATTGTGCAAAAGAGTTTTGGGCGCCTAACCGCTAGATCCGGTGCTTAAGCGCCGGTTAAACAGAGAAGAACGTGCCTAAGTGCCAAGACCCCACGCTTAAGTGCCAGTGGCAGTTACTAGATGAGTAAAATCCATTTTCAAGAATTTCAAAGAGCTTTTGAGGCACCAATTGCCTTAATAGGTGGTTGTAACCACCATGGACATAAATTATCATGAAAAGATGCGTCTCTTGGGCAAATACATCAAATCAAGAAGTATTTTGAAGAGATTCCAAGACATCTCTTGGAAAACTATAAAAGAAAGAAGAGAGGACTTAGAAGAGAGTCCTAAAAATATTGACAAGTTTTGAAAGTTCTTCTATAGGGAGTTAGTTCAGAGAGATTTTTAGGAACCACTTTTTGTTTACTTTATCATTTTTGTTATTTTATTTTGAGTGATTTTAAAAGAGAAGATTCAAAAGAACTTCAAGAGTTTGGTGGAGGACTTGAGATAAGTTTTTATCTCTTTGTTTTAGACCACTTTTAGTTTTAATTGAGACTTGTTGTTAGTTTGACAATGATTTCTTCTTTTAAACTAAAGTGTGGTTTATCCATAGATTCTGAGTAATTTTCTTTATCTTTCTTCTTAAAATGATAAGTAATTAAGTTTTGGATGGAATAACGGAGAGTATTGATCTTTAATGTTGGAAGAAGTTGTGATGATTTAAATCCATGCACTTCATTGAGTAGTTTTCCTTATCTTTCTCCTTAAAATGATAAGTAATTAAAGTGTTGGATGGAAGTTACATAATATTTAACTTTAATGATGGAAGAAGTTATGATGATTTAAATCCATGCACTTCATTTACTTCTTGATTTGACCAATCCAGATGTTAAAATTAGTTGTGAAAACATGTAAGAACCGGGCTGATTTTGTCTCGGTCAATAATTGGAAAGAATCACATGAGTTTTTATGAATGAGAATGTAGTTCATATGATTGAGTGCAAATAAATAGGGAAATATTCATTGATGGGTGTNCTTTTCTTTATAACAGTTGGGCACCGCCACTTCTCTAGAAAAATTCACATCCCACTAATGTAATATTGCTCCAAATATTCAAGGGTTAGAAAAGTTTTGTAACTTACATCAATATAATAGAATCATCTCTACTTGGTTAAACCCTACGATTTTTTTCCCTTTGGGATTACACTTAAGAACTCATACAGGCTTTTATGTCGATTTTTTCTAACTGTTATGGCTTGGATCATCGTACATCACAAAGATGTTAGTACGTTGCTCTACCAATATGATTTTTTAGTGCAAACTGAGAGTGAATCAATATTTAGGATTAGAAGCTAATAAGTGAAGTGTCAAGATAGATGGAAGATATATGCTCTAATAGCGAACCAAGATTTTGTAATTTTAAGCAATTGTATTGGATAGATAAAGTGTTCATTCACAAAATCCTCAAACAATTGCTAAGAATAATCCACCATTGATATAAAGAAACTATCAAGTTTTTTTTTTCTTCAACATCAAGTTGAATATGAGGCAAAACAATAGGAATCTCCGATAAATTTTTCCTTGATTTCAATACTAGATTCTGGAAGTACAGTGTCTAGTTAAAGTCATTATACCATAACTTTTATTTGCTTAAGACATATAAAAAGGGCCATTTTAATATGCAATTGGCTTGCAACAATTTATGACATTACTAGTTTGCTTAAATTAGTCAAACTTGGTAAATGAAGATGGCATTTAATAAATTTTTTATCAATCACTTTGATTAGAACTCAATAATGATTATTTAATTAACTAATAAAATAAACTTGATTTGTATTATAAACTCTTAATTTTTAGATGAACAAGTTTGTGTAGTGTATTGTTCACTCAACTCTTTTATGATCATTTAAACCTAGTTAATAGGCTCATTAAAAAACTTGATTACACACACATGCATATCATACTAACTCCAACCATTAAATCCCACCCTTTTTCTCTAAGTTCAAGTTCTGATCAAGTTTTGCTCATTTTCTTATTTTTTTAGTCCTGAATTTGTTGAATATTTANTGGAGCTTTCAAGTCGTCGCGTGTTTGCGTGGCGCTGACTGAGATGAATAACAAATTAGGGATTTTTATAATTTAATTAAATACCAAAACTTTAAAAATTCATAACTTTACATAGAAAAATCATAAAAATAAATTAAAATACCCACTTGCTCAAAGAAAAGAGGAAAATAATGTGCACCTAAAATAAAAATTAATTGCTGACTATTTTATTTTTAATTAATTCAATACTCTATGTGGTATTTCAATTCATTATGACTAAGCATTGCTCACCATAGCTTGAAATATTTATGGTTTATTCCTCATAATAGAGACTATGATCTCTGATTTTTCGAAGGTCAAAGGACATCTCTGTGCTTCTAACCCTAACTTTCAAACTAAGATGGCTATTTTGGTTTAATTTGATTATAAAAAATTGAAATATTACTTGGATAATTATGGGATAAATTTTAATAGGTCTCCTGTGGTCAGAGAAGCTTAGGAAAAATATCATCATGGTTTTAATAATTTTGTGCATTTCAATATTTAATTAAGTATATATATTTTGTATTAATTTATGAAAATTAAATATTAATAAAATTTTGACAAAATCAATTCTACATTATGTGTAAATATCATATTAACCCACTAGAAGAATTTGAAAATTGTTTGATTAAGTTTAAGCACTAGAGTTGATTTTTTAAGAAACATTTTATTTTTGTACAAAAATAATTATATTAAAAAAATACAATTAGGAAAATTATGAAAAGTGGTTTTCTGAGTTCTTTATGATCAGGAGCACTTAGAAAAAATAAAATTTATTTTTGATAAAATATTTCATTTTTTATCTATATTTTAAATTAAAAATAATTTAAAAAATAATTAAAATTCTAAAAATATTTCAAAATGTTTTAAATAATTTTTTGATCACTTGGGACTCATTAAAAAAATTTTCCTAATTTTTCTAAGTAAAAAATTAAATTTCTATAAGCTTAAAATGTGTTTTTGTATTTATCTCATTAAAATAATTATAATAAATAAATTAAAAATTATAAAAATATAAAATTTATTTCTCTCAGTTCTCTGAACTCATAGGGGTTCAATAAAAATATAAAAAGAATTATAAAAAAAACATATTTTCCATTCAATTAAGTCACTAAAAATCATTAAATAATTATAAAATAATAGTTCAAATTTAAGTCAAAAAAAAAATCATGGAATTTTGTCTAAGTATTTCTCTGACCTAAGAAAACCTCTAATAATATTTTCCATAAATTAAAAACTTTATTTTGATCGATTAAAAAAATTAATTATGAAAATCCTATTTTCTAAGTTAAAATAATTATTTAAATTAAATTAAAATTTGAAGACCACGTTTTTCACCTCTAATAGTTTAATTACTCTATGGATAGGGTACTCTAAAATTTTTGAAGTCATTTGAGTTATGCTTAATGAGTTATGTGGTGGAGAGTCCCAAGGGTAAAATGGTCATTTTGGACTTTTGTGCCTTAAATAAAATCTAGGATTTAACCAAAGAGAAAATGGGTAATTTTAATCCTAATGGATATGTTTGGATGATTGAAACATAATGGGTTAAATGGTAGAAATCAACTTGTCGCCTTTCCATTATAAGAACAAAATTATAATTTTCTAAATCATGAGGACTTAGAAGTTAATGAGAGTCAAATGATTCTCAAGTGATGGGTTTAAGTTAAGAGGATGAAAATTCACTTATTTTGAGCCCACAATTTGGATGATATGATCTTTAAATAAGGATATGTATCACTTAAATTTAAAATCTTAATGATTGTCACTTTAACCCACTGAAATTGTTAAGGGCTTCGTAGTGATTTAGGCTTAATATTTACATTCATTTGATGGGATTTAAAAAGATAATATGATTGATGATAAACACATCTAAGCACTACAAGTTTAACTTTAGTGGTGGGTACAGAATCTTTCATGACCTAAATTTGCCTTAGGGGCATTCTCCCACATAAATTTTAAGTGAAATATCAACTGATTAATTAAGTACCTCGTCCTCGGGATGATTAAAAGGTCAGGATTCACCAAGTAATGGGGTAATTTTTAATTTGACCTGGGATGATTAATAGAACAATATGATAAGTTCAAAATGAACTCAAATGGTTTAAGACCTCTTTAAAGCAGTTCAAGGTCATTCCCCGAACACTTTGGAATCTCCTGGACATTTTGAAGGACAACTTGAACTTGTTATATCTTATTCTAAAATCATCTACTAAGATATTTTGGTACTCAATAAGTCATAGATCAATGTTTTTTGGATACACCTTCAACTATTCTTAATTTCTGCAAAATTATATACTTGTTGTGAAAGCTAATCTTTTAGTGAGAATTTCGAGAAGATGACAGGTATGTTTTTATAGTGTTATTTAATTTTTCTAATTTTACTTTCTGCAATTTAGTTTCACTGCAAAATATCATAACTGTTTGGTTGTACACATTACTTTATTTAAAACAAATTCAAAAATCTAAAACAATTTGTTTCAAAGGTAACCATAAATCCTTTGATATTTCTCTAAACTTAAAATATCCTTTTAAATTGACGGGAGTCCCTCGGAGGAAGTAACCCACTATTGCTAATGAGATCTCCCCAGTTTAAATGGGTTTCACAACTCATTTAAGCTAAGTAAACTCTAATGAAAATAGTGATACCGAAAAGAGGGAACTGTGAGATCGTAACTGGTGTCGCTCTAATCAACTTTAACCCCCCTCTCTTATTGAACTTTTAAATTGTCATTTGAACCTTTAAACCTTTAGACCTTAGGACTAGTACTTCACCAAGGAACTTGAAGTTAGCTTTGTGAGCAGCCTTCTATGGCCTGAGGATCTATAACAACATATCTTTCCTTGGAAATTAAAACAACGAGCCATGGATATCGAGGTTGTTTGCCTGGTGCAACATAAATGCTCAACTTCTCTTTAGGCATTTGTATGGTTCTGCTATACAATTTAAGCCCTATCCCATTTTTAGGAATCCAAGGTTGTCATTTTTCACGACCTAAATCCTCACATCTTCGAGGTTATTTGTGTGACTGTCTTGCATAAATGTAAATCCTAATTAATAAAATTGGTAGGATGAAACATTCAAATAATTCTACTCTCCGAAACTGAAGTCAAATAGTAGAATAGCTTGGGAAGTCACTGAGGTTCTCCTCAGGATTCATGATGACCTCTAGTTCTTCTTCCTTTGGATTCAAAAATAAATGTTCCAAATTTGAGTCATTCCCATTTCACACCTCTTTGTCTGATCTTTTGAAAAGTCCTATCCTTTGAAATCCTTGAAGACAGTATCCCCTGATTTTTATCGAGAGTTTTCTTAGGTGACTTTGGTTAGCTAAGATGTAATTAACTATAGGGGCTTGCCCTTATAAGATACTTCAAGAACCCAGCTTAATATAAACCTTATTTAATTTTTCATATTAAATAGAGGAACTTGTCGGTCAACATAAAAATAATTTTTTTTCGTAGACTTAAAATGGATGTCAAAAATTCATTAGTTTATTTAATCGAGTATTACCAGTAAGTAGTGTGTCTACCCTTCGGGATTGATGCATTGCTTGCGGTATTAGGCTCGTTTATTTAAACTACTGAGGATATGAGATCGGTCCGGTCTTGTATTTTCAAAATTNAGATCTTCAAAACTATTCAAACTTTAAATTAGCCAATGTTTTTTATAGCATCTCTAGTAAGGCTAAAGAATATTACTGCTCTTATTTGACACAACACAATTTACATACTTCCACAAAAAAATTCATATACTTATTACTGATTCATGATAAGAAGAAATATATTTTCATATTAAGTACTTTTCTTCTATAAAAACTTTAGTTATCTTTTTAAGTTGTTACTGTTTCGTTAAAATATCAAAAATATTTAAATTTCTGCAAAAATCATTTTTAGTTTAAGTAATTATCTTTTTAAAAATGGAAAAACTTTCTAAAAAGTGCATATTGCATAATCTGCCCTGTGGGTTTGATATTCAGGTCTTAATAAAAAAGTTCTATATTACTTGATATTGATACGTATACTTGCGTAGTATCCCAATATAAATATATATAAATTAAAAAGTTAAATTCTTATTTTTCTTCAGATCAAAGTTTTTGATTTTGTTGCAGAATAAGAAATTATAAGTGAAAAATACTTTCAGAACAATTGTTATAGTGTGCATAAACATTAAGCATCCAGGGATCAACGACACAAGTGGTTTGATGACAATGAAGATGGTGGTTCGACATTGGTCGAGTGTTGCTGATCTGACGGTGACAGTAACAATTGCTCCATGAAGAGGGAAATGATAGTATAGCAACAAAGGTTGCTATTCAATAACATTGGTTTAGTGATGATGGTCTGACAACAATAGTAGAATATGGTGATACAACAATGGTGGTAGCAACATCGTTAGTCACAATTATGGTCAGGGTTTAGAGGTGTCATAAGGTGACGATGGCTTGACAATGGAGATGATTGTAGTGGTGGTTGCCTAATGTGAGTTATAACTTTGTCCCTTTGTAGATTAAATCATTATATGACTTAAAGAATGATATTTATTACTAAATGATTATAGCTAAGCGATAGAGGATATGCAGAGTATTATTTGTCAGAGTGTTACTCATTGACGTTAGTCTATGTGAAATCTTATTCGTTAGACCATGACTAGAGATGTTAACATTTATGAAAGAGATGTAAGAAAGTTCACAAAGGATGTTGACATTATTTGATATTATTGGCTTGAGTGTTACTCGAGGTCGTTAACCTATTGGAAGAGTACTAATAAAATCCCTCAAGGATAATTGAGTTATTCATAGTTGTTTGTCATACTGTTACTCAACGACATTAATCTGTATAGAAGCGTTTGAAGGAAATCTACCAAGAATTTTTGACATATCCAATATTATGTTTTAAAGTGTTACTCAATGACGTTAACATTTATGTAAGAGATCAAATTAAATCCTCTAGGAACAATTTTAAACTGAACAAGATTATTGTCACATAGATCCTGAATCAAATGAAAAATTAGTTTGTATTCAAGTTGTTGCTACCTTTTTGAGATTATGACTACATCCTCATATAGGGAATAGAGGTCCCGCTAGTGATTGTATCTAGAAATTGAAATATTTTTGTATTTATGAAAAGATTTGAGATTGTTACTGAGAGAGTTTTAAAGTATCCTAACTAATATTTTAAGAGATGTCATTGTTAGGAGAGGTTCAGTCAGCCATCACTTCAGAGAGAGATAAACAAAACTTAGGCTACTTTTGGAATACTTTGCATATTACAATTGGCTTGACGTTTTTATTTGGTTCAATAAGGATTCCATTGATGGTTGGATAGGAAAAGTTGGTTACTTACAATTTAGGAACCCTTCTCAGGTATTTTGGTGGGACATTGCTTCGGACAGTGAGATCGAAGTGCTTCTAGAGGCGCAGTTGAAGACCCTCAAATCATAAAAGATTATAATTTTATCATCATCTTGAACATGACCTACCCAAATCCATACTATAAGGAGACAACAACTTCGATGAATGAGGTCGAAGCTCCTTTTACCCTGAGAGACTCATGCATGGTGCCTAGGGGGAACCCTGGAATGGTTTAGTCTATGAATAAAGGGGACTACCAGGCCTATTAATCAAAGAGAGTGCCACCAAAGGAAGTGAGCCCCATCTTAAATATCCTACTATTATATATTTTCTTTTACAATATTTTATGGTTAGTTCTTTATTGTGTCTATTTAAGGACAATCATCAACATTTCTTTTCTCCTCTGAGAGTTGCATCCAAGGGTTCTGAGTGGTGCTCCAGCTATATCTCATTCTTGAGATGGGTTTTATTCTTTTGATGCCCATCCCCATCCTCTTCCAAAACTAGTTTCCTTCCCCTCGTCGCTCCACCTACGTTGTTGCCACCCCAAGCTGCCCACATCTTCACTACCATAGCCGACAACATCTCTTTTTTTGCTATCACCACCCAAATAGAAAACATTTGATGTTTTTGTTATTTTTGCCCCATTTCCCATCATGTCGCTGCCCAACACAATCAATAAATTTGTTTTTTTTATTGTCCCTCACCTCTCCTTACCACTGCCATCTCTCCCTTCATGTCAGCCTATAATCTGACCCACTAACATTTCATTTGCTAACACTTTAGAGGCCCAACACCTAGCTGCACCTCTTACATCCTAGATTCAACCCTCAAGCTAATATTATGTTGTTGTTTGATGCAATTTCATATTTCTACATTGTCTTATTGCTATTATAATTCATAAATAATTTTTGTTCCCTCTTGGTTGTGTGAAAAATTCTGGTATTGTAAAGTATTGAAATTGGTCCTGTTATTAGTCAATTTACTTCCTTCAATTTCTTTAGATCTAGTAGCCACTAAAGCTATTCCTCCATTTATTTTTTATCTTCATTCCTCAATTCAAATATGGCTAAGACCTGTGAAGGTTTCTAAGGTATATAAATTAACAATCCTTATGGAATAATAATGTACGTAGAAGCCACATTTAGCTTTTTTTGTAAACGAGTTGAGTTGAGTTGAGTTGGGTTAGAGTTTATTTGAATTTGATAGATCTTGAATTGTTTGTGAATTTATACCACTAAGGACAAAACTAAAAAAAGAATTTTGAGCATAAAGAACAGAGAGGAAAAATTTCAGGGTGAAGAGCATCAACCTCACCCAAATTTTAAAAATCTTGCTGTTTATACATAATAAATAATGTAATAGTTGTGGAAAAATTTTCGAAGATATTTTATATATCCTTATTGTATTTTTCTTTAATTTGTTATGATGAGATATGGGAAGTCTCCTTATCCTTTCATCTTCTTCTTACGTGAGAATTAAATATTTTATAATGTCTTCTCTCAGTAACTACTCAGCTTCAATATTTTTTCACTTCTAATATTGCTCTTGTGAGCCCATTCAATCATGAGGCTAGTTGGCAGGGCCCGTCTATTCTCTTTGAGGGTGTTCTTCCTCAAGGTCATCATATATGCTTGTTTGAGTTGTGTTGGGTAATGTTTGTCGTCGTTTTTCACAACAAGTTGATCTCTCAAGTGAGTAATTGAGCTGCCAAAGTAAAGTAACAGAGGGATACCATCTTGAGCAAAGTGTCTTGTCGAGCTCCTTGGTAGAATTATCTTGTTCATTTGGTGACTTGATTGTCTTCTTTCTTTAAAACTCGTTTAGGGGCTTCTAAGGGTTGAAAAGTTATTGCGAGGTGAGTCAGTTAATCATACAAGTATATATGTCAAGTAATATGTGGTATCAGATTTTGTGCATTGATACAATAAGGAAAGAACCAACAAATATTTTGGCAGAAAAATCTTAGTTTACTAACTCTGTAAATCTAGCTTGGATTGATCCCAACAAATGGTTGAAATCTTAAAATCTTAACAAGAAAAGAAATCAAGATTACAAAAAGCAGAGAAAAATTTGTTGTTTTTCAAGAGGGATAAGGCTCATGCATCTATGATTTGAGTATCATCGAGGTTCATGGTTTTCCTTGATATTTTTCTACGTGATAAATGTCAACCAGCGATAAGTTTTTTTTTAAGCTTATGCCAAGGTCTGATGAAGAATTAGCAACCTATTAAATTAAGTCTGGCTTAACCCCATCACTTATTATATGTTTATTTGGTCTTTATCGAGCTTCCCCTTTTTAGGTACTCTTTTATAGTGTTATTTAATTTTTCTCATTTTACTTTCTACAATTTACTTTCACTACAAAATATCATAACTGTTTGGTTTTACACTTTACTTTATTTAAAAAAAATTCAAAAATCTAAAATAATTTGTTTCAAAGGTAACCATAAATCCTTTGATATTTCTCTAAACTTAAAATGTCCTTTTAAATTGATGGGAGTCCCTCAAAGGAAGTAACCCACTATTGCTAATGAGATCTCCCCAGTTTAAATGGGTTTCACAACTCATTTAAGCTAATTAAACTCTAAATAAAATAGTGATACTAAAAAGAGGGAACTGTGGGATCGTAACAGGTGTCGCTTTAATCAACTTTAACCCCCTCTCTGATTGAACTTTTAAATTGTCATTTGAACCTTTAAACCTTTAGACCTTAGGACTACTACTTCGCCAAGGAACTTGGAGCTAGCTTTGTGAGCATCCTTCTACAGCCTAAGGATCTACAACAACATATCTTTCCTTAGAAATTAAAACAACAAGCCATGGATATCGAGATTGTTCGCCTGGTGCGACATAAATGCTCAACTTCTCTTTAGGCATTTGTATGGTTATGCTATACAATTTAAGCCCTATCCCATTTTTAGGATTCCAAGGTTGTCATTTTCACGACCTAAATCCTCACATCTTTGAGGTTATTTGTGTGACTCTCTCTCTCATAAATGTAAATCTTATTTAAAAAAATTGGCAGGATGAGATATTCAAATAATTCTACCTCCAAAACTGAAGTCAAATAGTAGAATAGCATGGGAAGTCACTGATGTTCTTCTTAGGATTCATGATGTCCTCTAGTTCTTCTTCCTTTGGATTCAAAAATAAATGTTCCAAATTTGAGTCATTCCCATTTCACACCTCTGTCTGATCTTTTGAAAAGTCCTATCCTTTGAAATCCTTGAAGACAGTATCCCCTGATTTTTATCGAGAGTTTTCTTAGGTGACTTTGGTTAGCTAAGATGTAATTAACTATAGAGGCTTGCCCTTATAAGATACTTCAAGAACCCAACTTAATATAAACCTTATTTAATTTTTTGTATTAAATAGGGGAACTTGTTGGTCAACATAAAAATAATTTTTTTTCGTAGACTTAAAATGGATGTCATAAATTTGTTAGTTTATTTAATCGAGTATTACCAGTAAGTAGTGTGTCTACCCTTTGGGATTGATGCATTGCTTGCGGTATTATGCTCGTTTATTTAAACTACTAAGGATATGAGATCGATCCGGTCTTGTATTTTCAAACTTTAAAATACTACTTTTCTCAAATTACACACACACACACACACACACACACATATTAAATCAAATCGAGCGTCAGAATATCCATTTAGGCAACCAAAAATTTCCAATTTGGCAACCGACACTACTATCGGAACACTGTACTAGACATCTGTCATCTAATAGCGGTCATCATCACAAGATGACAATTGTTGTTGCCTAGCCATGACTGTTAAGCTACCGCCACAACCAAACTATTGNACTGAAAATTTCCAATTTGGCAACCGACACTACTATCGGAACACTGTACTAGACAACTGTCATCTAATAGCAGTCATCATCACAAGATGACAATTGTTGTTGCCTAGCCATGACTGTTAAGCTACCGCCACAACCAAACTATTGCTGCCTAACCACTGTTGTTGAGCAGCTACCTCTGTTGGACCATCATCGTCATTGCTCAACTTCTGCTATTGATTTGCCACCCTTATCAGATCACCACTACCCAACCACCATTGTCAAACCATTATCAACACTGATCCATCCTTACCTTACCACTGTCATGTAACCATAACCACCANGACTTCTGCTATTGATTTGCCACCCTTATCAGATCACCACTACCCGACCACCATTGTCAAACCATTATCAACACTGATCCATCCTTACCTTACCACTGTCATGTAACCATAACCACCATCAAACCTCCATTGCTTCCATTAGACCGTTGGCCTCTGATCGCAATTAGTGTCCAACCTCCACCGCTATTGACACCAAATCACTTCCATCACCATCGAATTATTACCATTGATTCCATTAGACCAACTGACCTCTGCTACTCAACCATCATTGCCATCATCTCAACCACTGATGATGTCATTAAACTTTTGGCACTCAACATCTACCATCAATTTTTCTTCATAGCAGTTGGGCACCACCACTTCTCTAGAAAAATTCACATCCCACTTATGTAATATTGCTCCAAATATTCAAGGGTTAGAAAACTTTTGTAACTTACATCAATATAATAGAATCATATATACTTGGTTAGACCCTATGATTTTTTCCCTTTGGGATTACACTTAAGAACTTATACAGGCTTTTATGTCGATTTTTTCTAACTGTTATGGTTTGGATCTTCGTACAACACAAAGATGTTAGTATGTCGCTCTACCAATATGATTTTTCAGCGTAAACTAAGAGTGAATCAATATTTAGGATTAGAAGCTAATAAGTGAAGTTTCAAGATAGATGGAAGATATATGCTCTAATAGAGAACCAAGATTTTGTAATTTTAAGCAATTGTATTGGATAGATAAAGTGTTCATTCAAAATAACCTCAAACGATTGCTAAGAATAATCCACCATTGATATAGAGAAACTATCAAGTTTTTTTTTCTTCATCATCAAGTTGAATATGAGGCAAAACAATAGGAATCTCCGCTAAATTTTTCCTTCATTTCAATACTAGATCCTGGAAGTACAGTGTTTAGTTAAAGTCATTATACCATAAGTTTTATTTGCTTAAGCATATAAGAAGGGCCATTTTAATATGCAATTGGCTTGCAACAATTTATGACATTACTAGTTTGCTTGAATTAGTCAAACTTGGTAAATGAAGATGGCATTTAATAAAATTTTTATCAATCACTTTGATTAGAACTCAATAATGATTATTTAATTAACTAATAAAATAAACTGGATTAGTATTATAAACTCTTAATTTTTAGATGAGCAAGTTTGAGTAGTTTATTGTTCACTCAACTCATTTATGATCATTTAAACCTCGTTAATAGGCTCAATAAAAAACTTGATTACACACACATGCATATCATACTAACTCCAAACATTAAATCCCACCCTTTTGCTCTAAGTTCAAGTTCTGATCAAGTTTTGCTCATTTTCTTATTTTTTTAGTCCTGAATTTGTTGAATATTTAATTTGTTGTATTAAAATTATATTATAAAAACTCATGGGGGATTTTTTTGCTCTTTTAAAGCTTGTAAAATTAAACTTTTATTGTTAAAGATCAATAAAGTGAGGCCTATTTAAAATTTTAAATGAGCTTTTCATTTAAAATAAAAAATTAGAACAAAACAAACTAAGCTCAAATTACGCTTTAATAAATATGAATTAAAATTACTTAATCTTGAAGACTATAAATAAAAGCTTAAATCAAGCTTAAAGTGAGCTAAAATATTTTTTTTTATATACAAGCTTAAGGTTTATATGACCAGAAGTTAGTGTGAGTGAAATAAGTGATGAATTTATGGCATGTTAATCCTTTTTTTACACAATTTATAATGATATTATGCTTGAGAAATGCACTTTTGTCTGATTTGTGCAGTTAACAGGTTTGATGTAGTTCTGGAACAAAAAAAAAGACAAATTTAAGTATATAGGGGAAGCTCAATAAAGACCAAAAAAACATCACTTTTGTCTGATTTGCTTAAATTTGTCTTTTTTTTGTTCCAAAACTACATCAAACCTGTTAACCGCACAAATCAGACAAAAGTTCATTTCTCAAGCATAATATCATTATAAATTGTGTAAAAAAAGGATTAACATGCCATAAATTC
>JXCR01068611.1:13544-23884 GCA_002079205.1 Phalaenopsis hybrid cultivar
AAATCCAAATTGATCATGAGAAATCTTTGTAATACGTCTTAAACTATGGTCAATTACCCTCTCCTATAATTTTAAAGTATGACATCAACTTAATTCCTCTACAATTTGCACTCTTGTGCATTTTCTTTAATCTTAAAAATGAGGACCAAAATACTCTTCCTCTACTCGTCAGACATCTTTTTAGTTTTTAAAATAATATTAAAAATTTAGTAAGCCAAGAAGCTCGCAAATCTCATATATATTTCCACACTTCAATTGGGATATCATCAGATCCTACAGACTTTCCACCATTTGNGGACATCTTTTTAGTTTTTAAAATAATATTAAAAGTTTAGTAAGCCAAGAAACTCGCAAATCTCATATATATTTCCACACTTCAATTGGGATATCATCAGATCCTACAGACTTTCCACCATTTGTTTTCTTTAAAGTCTCCTCAATTTCTTTTTTATTAATGCAACGATAAAAATGAAACATATTATTATTATTAACGATATTAAGATCACAAAGTTTGATCGTATTTTCAGAAATTTCATTAAAATATTTATCAAAATAACTCACCCACCTATGTTGAATATCATTTTCTAAGAAAAACACTTTTTTATTTTCATCTTTAATACAGTTTATTTGAGTTAAATCTTTACTTTCTTTTATTTTTGCTTGGCTAGTTTATACATATATTGCTCACCCTCCTTAGTATCTAATCTATTATAAAAATCACTAAAAACAAAATTTTTAGTATCCCTAATTATTTCTCTTGGACTCCCTACAAGTCATTTGATTCTCGTTCCTCTAAAGTTTTACATTTAAACCAAATTTTATAATATAATTTTTTATATTTTATCTTTTCTTGCACATTATTATTCCACCACAAACTATTTTTTATTTATAGAAACTTTTTTCTTTTGATTCTCCAAGTATATCTTTTGTCACTTGTTTAACAGTTTTTGTTACTTTATCCCGCATAAAATTTACTTCTTCATAAATATCATAAATCTTGAAATCTTGAATTTTNTTTTTATAATATAATTTTTTATATTTTATCTTTTCTTGCACATTATTATTCCACCACAAATTATTTTTTATTTATAGAAACTTTTTTATTTTGATTCTCCAAGTATATCTTTTGTCACTTGTTTAATAGTTTTTGTTACTTTATCCCGCATAAAATTTACTTCTTCATAAATATCATAAATCTTGAAATCTTGAATTTTACTCAAAAATAATTTTATTTGTGTCTTTTAGATACCTCCATCTAATTATACGATAATGNCAGTTATATAGCACCCATATTTTTAACAGCATATAAAAAAACAACACTAATATTAATTTTACCGAAGTAAAAGACACCTTTTCATGAATACATTTTGATGTCATTGTCGGTCATTGTCGCATTAAAGTATTATATAAGTAAANTAGTTATATAGCACCCATATTTTTAACAGCATATAAAAAACAACACTAATATTAATTTTACCGAAGTAGAAGACACCTTTTCATGAATACATTTTGATGTCATTGTCGGTCATTGTCGCATTAAAGTATTATATAAGTAAATATCAAAGTTTAGGTGTTAATATATATATATATATATATATGTATAATGTTTGTATGTATGTATAATGTATGTATGTATGTATATAGACACACACTCATAAGAATGGTGTGATATAGTTAAATCCCCACCCCCCAAAAATCTTTTACAATTTTCTAGCACAAACAGCTATTTCATTTTATTAGGAAGGAGCACAAGGATAAACCTCTGACATAATTAGCTTCTAACACAGGAGTTGGCTAATGNTGTATGTATGTATATAGACACACACTCATAAGAATAGTGTGAAATAGTTAAATCCCCACCCCCCAAAAATCTTTTACAATTTTCTAGCACAAACAGCTATGTCATTTTATTAGGAAGGAGCACAAGGATAAACCTCTGACATAATTAGCTTCTAACACAGGAGTTGGCTAATGTAATTGAATTTTCCTTCTAACTCCTAGGAGCCATAGTTAAGTGCAAGCTCTAAAAGTTAAAATATCCTAACAGTAGACTAATCTAACTTATCAAACCAAAAGTTAAAATATCATAATAATAATAATAGACCAATCTAGCTTATTTAGCCCAACACTTAGGGCCCGTTTGGGGCAGCTTATATGTGCGGCGCCGTTTTTCAAAACTTCGCCTTAGTGTTTGTTTCGTGTGATTTAGGTGTGTTTCTACAAACAGCGTTCTCTTGTTTCGTGTGATTTAGACTCTACTGTTTACTCCATTGCCCTCGCGCGTAGCCCTACCTTTCCTCTTTGGCGTCGATCGCTCTACAGGTAAGATCTCCTCTCCTCCCTCCGCTCCTCCATCCTCTCCCCTATTTGGCCGAAAGCTTTCGTAGTTTTCGACGATCTATCTGTTGAGTTTTGCATTGAATCCAGAAGTGTTGATAAGAGCTAAAAATTTAGATCCACTTGTTGAGAATGATGAAAGTTGATAAAAATGTAGATCTGATGTTTTAACGAGATATTTGATGCATCGACAATGATTCCTTTGTTGTTCATATTCNAAAGTGTTGATAAGAGCTAAAAATTTAGATCCACTTGTTGAGAATGATGAAAGTTAATAAAAATGTAGATCTGATGTTTTAACGAGATATTTGATGCATCGACAATGATTCCTTTGTTGTTCATATTCNCAACGCTTACCCGAATACCAAAGTTTAAAATCTAAGCTATCAATTTCCTTAGTCTTTTCTTCAACACATTTAGTTTTTTCAATACATAAGATATTTATCTTTATATGAANGCTTACCCGAATACCAAAGTTTAAAACCTAAGTTATCAATTTCCTTAGTCTTTTCTTCAACACATTTAGTTTTTTCAATACATAAGATATTTATCTTTATATGAATGATAATATCAACTAATTCCATTAATTTATCAGTGAGAGTACCCATATTCCAAGGTTTTATCCTAATATTAGTTTCTTGGACTAAATATTTTACTCGCATCTGTCCATAATGTGGGAACCCTTGCTTATTTGACACTAGACCTAAGCGCCGGTGTAACGGCCCTTGTACACTTTTCACTGTATTTAGGTCATACAGCGTGTCACTTCGAAGGGACGCCCTAGCATTTACACAATGATTAAAAAGATTCATGTTATGATTTTTCGATAAATTTACCCTGGCTGTCGACTACCAAAAATTGAGATGCAATTACTTCATTCATTTGACTCATTTTATTCAAACAAATGCATAGAGTACTATCTATCAATTCCATATTACGATGTAATATCACCTTGAAAGCATCTAATACTTTCGAATAGCTATAGTTGGGTCCTACAATTAGTTACAGGACAGTGAAAAATAACCTACAAATGTATATTGATTTTCCTTTTAAAAAAATAAATGGCAACATTTATGTAAGTTTTGCAATTGTTGCACTTATGCTAAAAACGGGCTCGTAAGACTCAGAGCCTGATGAAGTAGGAAAGTTCATGTGTTGTTATTCTCTATATACATGTTTTAATTTACCATTAAAATTTAGAAATAATTACTTACAGAGCACCCAAAATTTTGATATTTACAAATCAAGCACCCATGTGATTTTTTTATCTACCAAACCGAAGTATTTATGCGTGCCACAATCAAACCATTGAGAATTTGATAAAAATGAAAGTATGAGTTGGGGTTTTAAAATGAACATTGATATTTGAGTAAGAATTTGAAAACAATGGATGAAAGAAGGTGGGTGCTTGATTTGTAAATAGCAATATTTTGGGTGTTCTTAATGTAATTTCCCCACAAGTTANTAAAATTTTGATATTTACAAATCAAGCACCCATGTGATATTTTTATCTACCAAACCGAAGTATTTATGCGTGCCACAATCAAACCATTAAGAATTTGATAAAAATGAAAGTATGAGTTGGGGTTTTAACATGAACATTGATATTTGAGTAAGAATTTGAAAAAAATGGATGAAAGAAGGTGGGTGCTTGATTTGTAAATAGCCATATTTTGGGTGTTCTTAATGTAATTTCCCCACAAGTTATTGGGAAACTTCCACCAATAATAACAACACTTGTAATAAATGGTATAAATTAAAATTTCATAATCAAAGAAGTTTAAATACATCCTAGCAAATCCAAAAAAAAAGGAGGACAAGTTTTAGCTTAAGCCTAAATATTTTTTTTACAAAATCACATCTCTTATGAAAAACACCAGAAATATACAGTTGTATCAATAACATCCCCTCTTTCAATAATCTCAAGTACAGAATAAATCATTGCAAGCCCTCAAACTCTAAAATCTTGGGTCACAAATCTTATGTATTTACATATCTAAAACCTAAAATTCAATAGTTATATAGCACCCATATTTTTAACAGCATATAAAAAACAACACTAATATTAATTTTACCGAAGTAGAAGACACCTTTTCATGAATACATTTTGATGTCATTGTCGGTCATTGTCGCATTAAAGTATTATATAAGTAAATATCAAAGTTTAGGTGTTAATATATATATATATATATATATATATATATATATATATATATATATGTGTGTGTGTGTGTGTGTATAATGTATGTATGTATGTAAAATGTATGTATGTATGTATATAGACACACACTCATAAGAATAGTGTGAAATAGTTAAATCCCCACCCCCCAAAAATCTTTTACAATTTTCTAGCACAAACAGCTATGTCATTTTATTAGGAAGGAGCACAAGGATAAACCTCTGACATAATTAGCTTCTAACACAGGAGTTGGCTAATGTAATTGAATTTTCCTTCTAACTCCTAGGAGCCATAGTTAAGTGCAAGCTCTAAAAGTTAAAATATCCTAACAGTAGACTAATCTAACTTATCAAACCAAAAGTTAAAATATCATAATAATAATAATAGACACTTAGGGCCCGTTTGGGGCAGCTTATATGTGCGGCGCCGTTTTTCAAAACTTCGCCTTAGTGTTTGTTTCGTGTGATTTAGGTGTGTTTCTACAAACAGCGTTCTCTTGTTTCGTGTGATTTAGACTCTACTGTTTACTCCATTGCCCTCGCGCGTAGCCCTACCTTTCCTCTTTGGCGTCGATCGCTCTACAGGAAAGATCTCCTCTCCTCCCTCCGCTCCTCCATCCTCTCCCCTATTTGGCCGAAAGCTTTCGTAGTTTTCGACGATCTATCTGTTGAGTTTTGCATTGAATCCAGAAGTGTTGATAAGAGCTAAAAATTTAGATCCACTTGTTGAGAATGATGAAAGTTGATAAAAATGTAGATCTGATGTTTTAACGAGATATTTGATGCATCGACAATGATTCCTTTGTTGTTCATATTCTACTGTTGTTTTTCGGTTTAAGGTGGTGCTAGCTGGAAAATTTTGATCTTGCGGATCTTCCTCTAATGTGTTCGTGTCTGGCCTAGAGCTATTCCCCATTTTTTGTCGGTTTTACTGTGCCTTAAAGCTGGGAAATTAAAGTTACTTTAAGAACCCACTTTGATGTATTATGATGCTTTCTGATCTTTTCTGTTCTGTTGGCTAATGTTTTCGTAACTGGAAAATTGGGGTCACTTGCTGTGTCGTTCTCTGATGTTTTCGTACCTAAAAGTTGGAAACTTTGTTCATTGTCCCATTTCAGAAATTCATGAAATTTCCATTTAATTATTTGCCTGCATTAGAATGGTAATATGGTTGCAAGAGCAGTTAGCATGTGAAATCTGGAAACAATACCGTTATTCTATTCCAAGTGAAAATCTTTTTAAATTTTGCTTGGTACTTGGTGGAAAAAATGACATTTTTCAATTTCATTTGTCCGTAACATTGTAGTTTACATTAAAGAGCTTCAGATGGCAGCACACATTATGGAGCAAGATTTGGTACTTGTTGGCTTAGTACTCTTACACATCTTTCATTGAAGGAACCTTCTTTCTGAAGGTGCTAAATATTTACAGTGGTGGAAACTCCATTAATTGCAAAATTTCATAAACATTCATATTCCTCATTTTTAATTTTTAAAGATTTTCTTTGATGTTGCAGGTAACGAAGCATCATATTTCGATTTTAACCTACATGATATCTTTCCTATGCATAAAAGGTTTCTTTCTTACATACATGTTATCTTACCATCACTGTGTCTCACAGTAAAAAATGAGTAAAAAAAAAAGATATCGGATCTTCGGCCATGTGGGATAGAGAGACCACTAATATATTTTTTGATCTCTGTCTGAGGAAGGTCGAGTTGGAAAATAAGTCCACTACCTATTTTAATAAAGAGAGTTGGCAAAATCTCACGACTAAATTGANGATATCGGATACCACTAATATATTTTTTGATCTCTGTCTGAGGGAGGTCGAGTTGGAAAATAAGTCCACTACCTATTTTAATAAAGAGAGTTGGCAAAATCTCACGACTAAATTGAAGAAAATAATCGGAAGGGATTACGATCGGATGAAACTCAAAAAACAAGTGGGATAAATTGAAAAAAAACTAGAAAATTTGGAAAGAACTTAAAAGGGGATCAACTGGATTGGGATGGGATCCACTGAAGCGAACAGTTGATGCACCAGAGGATGGTGGGCAGAAAAATTAGAGGTAATTATACGACTTTTTCCATATATCTTCTCATTGAAATGATTTGACTATTGAATACTTCTTATTTTGTTAATACAAGCAGTGACAGCGGCAAAAAAATTCAAATTGACTGGCATTGAATCATTTTTGGAGGAGAAATTGGATGACATGTTCACTGACATTGTAGCAATTGGAGCTCATGTTTTCAGCCCATATGAGAGCTTAGCACAGGATATGGATACAGAGCACATAGGTGACTCATGACAAGGTCCATGCCAAATTCACACAGATGTTCAATCCACTGGCGGGACAAAACGTCACCGACCTAAAAATAAATAAATGCTTCGCATTTTTTAGAGGTACTATTGAGACACTGCTTGAAACCTGCAAAAATAAATCTGCGCCGGCGAAGGACAACACAGTGGTGTTAAGAAAGACGAAGCTATGTATGTGAAGTACGTGAAGTTGTTAGGAAACTCAACTCGGAGACAGTTTTTTGCGACTTTGGACTCAGAATTCCAACTCCCCTACTTGTGCTCTTTCATGAATGATTAACTGGTTTCTATTTGATTTATGTGATTTGTTTGTAATATTTATGTTATCAACCCTTTCTTTTTGATCTCCATGGAGGCACGTTATGTTATCTTTGATCGTATTATCTTTTTCAATCATGAATGTTTCGTATGTGTATCGTTGCAATTGTGACAACCTATTTTTGGCTTAAAATGACATGCTTTCACATTTGAATTTATGGAGCAAATGCCACTATATGTCTTTATCTATTATAAAAAAATGTTTTTTCATGCTAAATTGTACTGATTTTATTGAGATTATTATTGAGCAGTTTCGATGGCCACACAAATTTGTTTTCTACAGTCGTTACCTCCATATTTCGGTAAGTATGTTTTCTATATTTTCTCAAATTTTTGACTGATTTATTGTTCTTTTAATAACTGCAAGACGATGAGTTCCAGATATTCAAGGAAGTCAAGGCAGATGATGTGCCGGTGCGGGCTACCGACTTTGCTACTCACGTCACGCCAGCCACATAGCTACGGGAGTCAATTTTACAGGTGCCCGCGGTGGGCACAAAGACAAGAAGACTGCACTTTCTTCAGGTGGGCAGACAGTACGTTCGTTTCTATGTTATCTCAACTTGACGCCGCTACTCAGAGTTCGTCGGTATCAAAATTTAATAACACCGCTTCTGATTTAAGTGCTTTCATTTCTACGGTATCCCAGTCGGAAAGGTTCGCTCAGAATTTTGGAGTGTCAAATTCGGGCAAAATGGGTCATGATATGTTGCTATATTTTAAAGTCAATATTCTAATTTTTTTTTCCTTGTAATTTCAACATGTTATTTTTTCTTCTTTTTTGGGTCTCATTACTATACATATTAGTGTGTTAAGATGTGTTTCACTTTTGTTTAGATAACTGTGCTTCTGTGATGTGATCTGAAATATTTTAGAGATATAAATATTTTGCATTTTTATGTCTTAATATTTGAACTTTAATTTTTAGAATATTTTGTATTTTTCATGTTCTTCAATCTTCACATTTATCTCCCCTTTATGATTGTATTAAGAAGGTTGGTAAATTTGTAAAAAAAATTTGCAAATAAGTTATTTACAAAACGTACGAAATAAACAGTTAAACAGCTTATCCAGAACATGAGCAGGTTAGTCATTTATCTAGAATCAACTGTTCTCAAAACGCACTAACCAAACAGTCAGTCAGCTTATCTGGATCAGCTGGTCATCAATAGATAATCAGGATAAGTTGTTTATCAGCATAAGCTGGATAAGCTGCAGCTGCCCCAAACAGACCCTTAATTAGATTCACACGCAAACTAATCGACAATTTTTAATCATTATGAGAGACAAACTTGACGGAGCNCGTCGAGAAACAGAGTAGGGAACTTTCGGGGACTACTTCCTTGTCGCCCCGTTTCGGTTTTTTTTTTCCTCTCTAGTTTAATAATTTAAAAAGATGTTTTTTATTAGTTACAGATTTAAAAAAGTGATTTTGGTTTCGGGAAAAGAAGCAATTGCAGCTTCAACTTTTGTCGTGGGAGTGGAGCTACGAATACAAGTTTGGGAGCTGCCAAGCTAAGTAGCTAACGACGTGTAGTGCTTATCCAATGCCTGCCCGCATTGATTTTTCATTTCAGAGGGAAGGAAAAAGAAAAAACTTTGAGGCATATACACACACGCCACCTGATTTATGTTATTATTTATATTTCTACCAGCTAAATTTTTTATAACACATAAAAATATCATTTTTTTTTAGTTTTAAGAAATGATATATATATATAAAACATCGGGGGGTTTATGTGAATGTAATGTGTCGAGGATTTTAGTGTTGTAATTTGGGGATTCAAATGAGAATATTTAGTGGAGAGGAGGATGGCTAAGTTAAAGATGAATAGGAGGTAGTATGAGTAAAAGAAAAACTTTGTACATGTCACATGTTGCATGTCTTGAAATGAGAATTTGATTGGAGAAGGGATCATAACATTTATATCCCTTATGTAGTGAACTGTAACCCAGGAATATATAGTGAGTTGATCAGTTGAAAATTGTGAGTTTGTAGAGATTATTGCCAACGATGACATGACCATCCAAACACTCTTAGATTATTATAAATTTGTTTTTGATTGTATAGGAGCTGGTAAGGAGATTTGAATTGAGTAGCAAGAGATGTTAACCTATTTATCAAATAGGTGGCAGAGATAAGAGATTCCAAATGGGATTGATAAGATAGTTTAGCTTGGTTTAGGAGAGTTTTAGCTTTATCAATTAGATGTTGATGCTTCCTTTCAAAAACTACATTCTGCTCAGGTGTATGGACAACTGAATTAGTGCTAAATAAATTTAAAGAGTAAGAATTATTTTGAGCTATCTGAAGTGTATTCCCCTCTCCCATCTGGTCTTAAGTATGTGTTTGTTTTGTTGAATTAAGTAAGCGACACAATATAAAATGAAATAAAATTATTGAACTACTTCAAATTTTATGTGCATTGGATAAATCCAACAAAACATGGAATAAGAGTCTATAAATGCTACAAAATATTTGTATCCACTTAAGGATGGAATAGAAAAAGATTCCCAGTTATTTGAATGTATTAGTTCTAGGGGCTTATACATAGTTTCTCTTAAAGAAAAAGAAAGCTTGTGACACTTATTTAGCTGACAATCACTATAGGTGGTATGCAAATGATGAATTCTGATATTGTGGCTGTCTTTGGAAATGAGAATAAATACTGCAGGGTGTGGGTGACCTACTTTTTTGATGCCACAAAGAGAAGGTGATTGTAGGGTTGAAGGTATAGATAGGGAATGTAATGGATGTTGGGTGTAATTAGTATTTAGTTGGACCTTGGAGAAGTGGGAGCTTGGCGATAGGACCCTAAATACAGAAGCCATGTTTATCAAATGTAATTATGCAATTGTGTCTTTATTGAGTAGATATACTAATAAATAATTATGACATAATGATGGAGAAGAAATAAGATTTGACAGAGTAAGCTTACTTTGTGGAGTATGAAGAACACCATTACTAATGTGACCAATTTCTGTTGTTCGCCCATTGTCAACTATGATATGCTATTGTCCATGTATGTTGCATAATGTTGGAGATTTTCTATATGAGGTGTAAGATGAGTGGTAGCTCATAAATCTAGAACTCATTCCTATGGATTTGATTTGGGAACTGAATAGAGTGATATTTACTAATTGTGAGCAGAAGTGTTTGATTTGTACTACAAATTAGCTC
>JXCR01068611.1:26524-44215 GCA_002079205.1 Phalaenopsis hybrid cultivar
TTATTATTGTTTCGAGTCTATCTCAATGCTAATAAACGCCTCGCATAAAACATATACATCTCTTATAAAATACATATATGAAAGAAAACTTTAGATAAATAGCAAATAATTTATATTCATTTTCATAACTAACATATAAACTTTGATTCTTACATTTATAATAGCTTGCATCTCAGTTTAATGCAAAAGTGTCCNTTTTTATTAATTAATGTATATGATATTTTATTAATAGGGTGGTTAAATAGAAAATTGGAGAAAATATTCGGTAGGTATTATACATAAAAAATATTATTATATAATAATAAAAATGATGAATAAATGAGAGTGATAAGGAGAGAATGTCTTTGAAATATTTATTCCGTATTTTTTTTTTTTATTATTGTTTCGAGTCTATCTCAATGCTAATAAACGCCTCGCATAAAACATATACATCTCTTATAAAATACATATATGAAAGAAAACTTTAGATAAATAGCAAATAATTTATATTCATTTTCATAACNATTGAAATATTTATTCCGTATTTTTTTTTATTATTATTGTTTCGAGTCTATCTCAATGCTAATAAACGCCTCGCATAAAACATATATATCTCTTATAAAATACATATATGAAAGAAAACTTTAGATAAATAGCAAATAATTTATATTCATTTTCATAACTAACATATAAACTTTGATTCTTACATTTATAATAGCTTGCATCTCAGTTTAATGCAAAAGTGTCCCGAAAACACACCAAAGAATATAATATTAATGGCCTGTTTGGGGCAGCTTATAAGCGCCACCGTACCGTTTGGTTCGTGCGTTTCACCAGCTTATCCAAAACCGAGTTTGGGTTTTTACACTAAACGCAGATCGCGGGNGGAAAACACAACAAAGAATATAATATTAAGGGTCTGTTTGGGGCAGCTTATAAGCGCCACCGTATCGTTTGGTTCGTGCGTTTCACCAGCTTATCCAAAACCGAGTTTGGGTTTTTACACTAAACGCAGATCGCGGGCTGCATTTTAGGATAAGCTGTTTGGCCCAAACACACCCTAAGTTATAAAGTGATTAGGAGAGAGAGAGAGAGAGAAAGAGAGAGAGGTAGTAGAGGGACTGAGCCAGTCACGCCAACCCGAAGTCAATCAAGCTTGGCCGACATGCAATGCAGATCAAGCCTAGTGAACCGAACTGATCCTGTCAACCAGAAGCCAAACAAGCTCAACAGAAGGAGCTAGAGCAGAAAAGTGATGGACTTCTATATATAAATACCAATACTTTGTACAACCCACTATTAAAGCAGAAGCAAGTGTAACTTCTCCATACTGGGTNGTTTTAGGATAAGCTGCTTGGCCCAAACACACCCTAAGTTATAAAGTGATTAGGAGAGAGAGAGAGAGAGAGAGAGAGAGAGAGAGAGAGATAGTAGAGGGACTGAGCTAGTCACGCCAACCCGAAGTCAATCAAGCTTGGCCGACCTGCAATGCAGATCAAGCCTAGTGAACCGAACTGATCCTGTCAACCAGAAGCCAAACAAACTCAACAGAAGGAGCTAGAGAGCAGAAAAGTGATAGACTTATATATATAAATACCAATACTTTGTACAACCCACTATTAAAGCAGAAGCAAGTGTAACTTCTCCATACTGGATNTTCGCATCATCAAATATAGTTCTGCTGCGATATTGTGGTGGGCCCTTCTGTAGTATAAAAATATAAAGATTCTTCGATTGAACAAGTTGTCATGAGAAATCTAAAAAAATCCACAGAAACAAAGCGCGCCTGTGGGTCTCTGCGCCAAGCTTGGTAGCTCATGGTCGACGAGCTCTTGTTCATCATGGGAATCCAAGCTGGTCCACCATCTGTTGTTTCAACAAGAGCGAAAAGGTTCTGAAGATCCTCCAATTTCACTGCCAAATTCTCGTTCTCTTTTGACGGAGAGCTTCATAATTCAAATCGAACCAAAATCAGAAACCTCATTAGAAAAAAAAAAAAAAAAGTCAGAAAGACAACTTACTCCAACCTCGGAACCACCAGCTGCAATCCGGATAATGCATCTTTGCTCTCTTTATGGTTCACCTTTTCTCCACCAACCAAACCAGTCGCCCATCCTGGCCTCCATGCCCAACCAACAAGAAGCCCCACGAAGACGGCGACCCAAAGCGGTGCAGCGAAGAAAACCAACTCCGACAGTAAGCCACCAAGCGTCGGCTTACTCATGATCTCCATAAGGGCAAGCACTATCAGCGCCATAAGTCAAAACCCCTCTACTACGTCGTCAATTGGTGCGGCGTTGAAGNGCCAACTCCGACAGTAAGCCACCAAGCGTCGGCTTCCTCATGATCTCGATAAGGGCAAGCACTATCAGCGCCATAAGTCAAAACCCCTCTACTACGTCGTCAATTGGTGCGGCGTTGAAGCACAACGACGATTCGATAGGGTTTCAGACAAGCTCTCCTTCAGAATACAACTAAGAAAACTGTGGAGCAGATAGGTTCGATTAGGAGTAAAGAAGGTTCTTTTAGATATGTATATATATATTGGGGATTCGCGGGAGAAAGAGAGAGGGGGGATGAAGACAAAGGTGGTGTGGCGAGAATTGAGATAAGATATCAAGAGAGGGGCGGAGAGCCTCTTAATCTGGATCTGTGGGNTCGGGAGAAAGAGAGGGGGGCGGGAAGAAGACAAGGTGGTGTGGCGAGAATTGAGATAAGATATCAAGAGAGGGGCGGAGAGCCTCTTAATCTGGATCTGTGGGGGCTCTCTCTTTCTCTCTTGGCTCTAGGATTGGACTCACAGGTGAAGAATGACAGCGATTGGGAGAACAACAGTGGGCGAGAAACAGAGTAGGGAACTTTCGGGGACTTCTTCCTTGTCGCCCCGTTTTGATTTTTTTCGTCTCTCTAGTTTAATAATTTAAAAAATGTTTTTTATTAGTTACAGATTTAAAAAAGTGATTTTGGTTTCGGGAAAGGAAGCAATTGCTGCTTCAACTTTGCCGTGGGAGTGGAGCTACGAATACAAGTTTGGGAGCTGCTAAGCTAAGCTAAGTAGCTAACGACGTGTAGTGCTTATCCAATACCTGCCCGCATTGATTTTCATTTCAGAGGGAAGGAAAAAGAAAAAACTTTGAGGCATATACACACACGCCACCGGATTTCTATGTATTTACATATGTCATGCTGAAATGTTATTATTTATATTTCTACCAGCTAAATTTTTTATAACACATAAAAATTTCATTATTTTAGTTTTAAGAAATGATATATATATATATATATAAAACATTGGGGGGTTTATGTGAATGTAATGTGTCGAGGATTTTAGTGCTGTAATTCGGGGATTCAAATGAGAATATTTAGTGGAGAGAAGGATGGCTAAGTTAAAGATGAATAGGAGGTAGTATGAGTAAAAGAAAAACTTTGTTCATGACATGTTGCATATCTTGAAATGAGAATTTGATTGGAGAAAGGATCATAACATTTATATTCCTTATGTAGCGAACTGTAACCCAGGAATATATAGTCAGTTGATCGGTTGAAAATTGTGAGTTTGTAGAGATTATTGCCAACGATGGCATGACCATCCAAACACTCTTAGATTATTATTATTATTATTAGTTTTTTTATTGTATAGGAGCTGGTATGGAGATTTGAATTGAGTAGCAAGAGATGTTAACCTATTTATTAAATAGGTGGCAGAGATAAGAGATTCCAAATGGGATTGATAAGATAGTTTAGCTTGGTTTAGGAGAGTTTTAGCTTTATCAATTAGATGTTGATGCTTCCTTTCAAAAACTACATTCTGCTTAGGCGTATATGGACAACTGAATTAGTGCTAAATAAATTTAAAGAGTAAGAATTATTTTGAGCTATGTGAAGAGTATTCCCCTCTCCCATCCGGTCTTAAGTATGTGTTTGTTTTGTTGAATTAAGTAAGCAGCACATTATAAAATGAAATAAAATTATTGAACTATTTCAAATTTTGTGTGCATTGGATAAATCCAGCAAAACATGGAATAAGAGTCTATAAATGCTACAAAATATTTGTATCCACTTAAGGATGGAATAGAAAAAGATTCCCATATATCTGAATGTATTAGTTCTAGGGGCTTATACATAGTTTTTCTTAAAGAAAAAAAAAAGCTTGTGACACTTATTTAGCTGGCAATCAATATAGGTGGAATGCAAATGATGGATTCTGATATTGTGGTCGTCTTTGGAAATGAGAATAAATACTGCAGAGTGTGGGTGACCTATTTTTTGATGCCACAAAGAGAAGGTGATTGTAGTGTTGAAGGTATAGATAGGGAATGTAATTGATGTTGGGTATAATCAGTATTTAGTTAGACCTTGGAGAAGTGGGAGCTTGGCCATAGGACCCTAAATACAGAAGTCATGTTTATCAAATGTAATTATGCAATTGTGTCTTTATTGAGTAGATATACTGATAAAAGATTATGACATAATGATAGAGAAGAAATAAGATCTGACAGAGTAAGCTTACTTCGTGGAGTATGAAGAACACCATTACTAATGTGACCAATTTCTGTTGTTCACCCATTGTCAACTATGATAGGCTATTGTCCATGTATGTTGCATAATGTTGGAGATTTCTATATGAGGTGTAAGGTGAGTGGTAGCTCATAAATCTAGAACTCATTCCTATGGATTTGATTTGGGAACTAAATAGAGTGATATTTACTAATTGTGAGCAAAAGTGTTTGATTTGTACTACAAATTAGCTCGATACTAATAATTTTTTTGTTAAGTGACCAATCTTAAGACATATTTGACAAATGATGGAACAGTGCTTTTTGGTAGTGATGGGACTAGGCGATACAAATTTTGATGTGCAGTTTGTAAGGTATGCTTCCATAAAAAATTGAATAATTGGTTGTCCAAGGTATGCTTCCATAAAAAAAATTTAATTAAATTCAGTGGCATTAAAAGGCTTGTAGAACTTAATTTTCCAAACTTGATAGTTTTTAATAGAGAGAGGTGAAGTATATATCTTTTGAGATATGAAATTAGAAATTTTAGTGGAGCTAAGATAAATAATTTAATCATATGGGTGAGGAAGACATTGTTGGATTGACTGAGGTGAGCTGAAGAAGAATATGACTGATTCATGAAGAAGTAGTTGCAATTGTGCTAAAAGCTCTAATACCCAAGAAAAATATACAAATAGAAGAAAATCATACACAAATAATAGAAATTGACACCTAGGAAAGTAAGGAATTGTGTCAGTCAATCTAAGATTACTAGTATACACAATGATATAGTTCGTGTATTAGTGGAAAAGGGTAATTAAGATACTTCCTTAATTTGGTTTGTTACATACAATATAGCTGNGTAGAAGAAAAGCATACACAAATAATAGAAAACGACACCTAGGAAAGTAAGGAATTGTATCAGTCTATCTTAGACTACTAGTATACACAATGTTGTAGTTCGTGTATTAGTGGAAAAGGGTAATTAAGATACTTCCTTAATTTGGTTTGTTACATACAATATAGCTGCCCATATGTAGAGGCAAGGAGTAGCCATATGTTGAGGAGAGGAGTTGCATACTTCAAGCAACTATTATGAATGACATTAAAGGCAATGATATGTATATAAAATATCCATGTAAAGATAATGAAATGGAAATATAGGAAGTAGATTATAAGAGGTCATGTATGTAACGAATGTTCAAACTAAGGTTTAAATAAGAACTAGTGCATAATATTTTGATCTGAACAAATTTTTCTACATAATTTTTTAAGAAAATATAACATCAGTATTATTTTTCCATTTATGACTATTAAGTGGCATATCAAGTTAAACTTCACAACAACATTCTCCTCACATTTTTAAGCCATTTGATTGTTTAAGGAAAAAAAATATATTTGGCTTGTTTTAGTTCAAAATTATTATTATTATTATTATTATTATTATTATTATTATTNAGATATGTATATAAAATATCCATGTAAAGGTAATGAAATGGAAATATAGCAAGTAGATTATAAGAGGTCATGTATGTAACGGATGTTCGAACTAAGTTTTAAATAAGAACTAGTGCATAATATTTTGATCTGAACAAATTTTTCTACATAATTTTCAAAGAAAATATAACATCAATATTATTTTTCCATTTTATGACTATTAAGAGGCATATCAAGTTAAACATCCCAACAACATTCTCCTCACATTTTTAAGCCATTTGATTGTTTAAGGAAAAAAATATATATTTGGCTTGTTTTAGTTCAAAATTATATATANGGCTACCGACGGCTTCTTACAGGCGACCCCCAAACGTAACTCCCCCCCTTTTAAACGCCGACACTCTAATAGTTGTCATCTTCACTACTGGATAAAATATCTTTAAATAGTCCACTATTTTATTTTATTGAAATTCCTTCACAACAAGTCTTACCTTGTAGCGTCCGCTACCATCTGACTCTTTTTTCAGCATGTATATATGCTTATTGTGAAGTGTTTTTTGTCAATTGGTAGTTCAACCAAATCTCATGTCTAATTTGACTTCAGTGAATATATCCCGTCATTCATGGCAAACTCTCACTCCTTTGATTCTTTAACTCGAATGGATTATTTATAGCATTCTGGTTCACCACTATTAGTTAACAAAAGATATTACAAAGAAAAAAAATATCTTTGTATCGATCGTGCAACTCTCCTGAAGCTCCTAACTTCAGTAGCAGGTGACTAAGGAGCTTCATGTGCTTTACTAGATAGAGCACCTATCATTTCTCCATTTTTTTTTATCACCAATGTCTTCTATCTGAACATATTTAGAGGGAACAATCCTGAATTAAGCTCATATCCATGTATATTTCTATTTCATCAAAAGTAACATCTTTATTCCTGATGAATTTATGATTCTAATAATACCAGAATTTGTACCCAAATTCTTTCGAGTCATACCCAATGAAAGTACACTCAACTGATTTTGAATTGAGCTAGTACGCTCTATGATGATTCTATTCATGCACTCAGTCACACCATTCTGTTCTGGTGTATTTGAATTAGTGAACTCATATTTGATTCATTCTAATGCATAATAACTCTTGAACATCTAATCATGATACTCGCCACCATTATCAGATTTGAGACGCTTTAATCTAAAGTTTGTCCCATTCTCAACAATGGGCTTCCACTTCTTAAACACTTCAAATACATCATATTTTTATTTCAAGAAGTACACTTATACCCTCTGGTGTGATCATCAATGAAAGTGATGAAATATTAGGAAGCTCTAATAGAATGAACTAGAGTAGGACCTCATATATCAATATGCACGAACTCTAGTTCTCCAGACTTCACATTTGACCAACTTTTGGAGAAAGTAACCTTCTTTTGCTTGTCGTAGACACAATCTTCACAAAAAAAAAGTAGCTCTATAGACTTTAAACCATGAGCTTATTCTTAGAAAGTAAAGACTTCATATATTTATCGCTTATAAGGCCAAATTTGCGGTGTCAAAGGCCTACATCAATCTTTATTCCAGTTACATCAATGAATACATACATCTTATTGATCAGATAAGAGTGTCTTCAATATTGCCCCAAGCCATCACCATTGTCCCCCTGATCACCTTCCGCAAATCACCTGTGAAAGTAATCACTGCCTTGACTTTACAAACAGACTCACCAAGATCAAATTTCTCTGTAAACATAAAACATGTCTAACTTAATTAAGCTTCCAAACTTTCCATGTAACTTGATATCCACATCACATTTTCCAACAATAATGTCGGTTTTGCTATCTCCCAAATACACCTTTAAATCACTCTGAGTATAATTTTTAAACACAACTTTGTTTGGGCACGCATAAAAAGAGATTTATTATCCAAGATTCAATATTATCTAGGGATAAAACTAGAAAATCACATTGGATATCATTTGTGAAGATATTTGTAAGGAGTTTCCTATCTGGACTTTAGAGTTTTGCGGTTCTTTTTGAAGTGATCTTTCCTCCTGCAGTTTCGGCATTCACCTCTGTATTTTTCTCTCCCTGAACTAGACTTTCATCTCCTAGACTTGAACCATTCCCTGCCTATGTTTCTATCCAGATTCCTTCCTATGTTTTCAACATTTAGTGCAAAATTTGAAGTTTCACAACTCACCTTCTTGCGAACTTCATTCAATGCTAACCTCATTATGTCATCAAAGTTTAGTTTCATGTTACCTGAAGAGTTGCTCACCGTAGTAACTAGACCATCCCAATTATCTAGCAATGAAGATAAAAATAATAGTGTCCTGATCTCGTCATCAAACTTGATACCCATATAATATAATTAATTTATCAACAATATTAAAAATATTCAAATATTCAGCCACCGAACTATTACCCATCATCTTCATATTAAACAATCTCTTTATCAAAAAAAATTTATTTGAAGTCAAGGGCTTCTCATACCTCATCGTTAATACAACAATCATATCTACAGTAATTTTCTCATTCAAAATATTAAAAGCAACATATAAGAAAAGTGAGAGTCTGATCAAACCTAAAACTGTTCAAACAAGTAATTCTCATTCTTTCAGAGTCATCGATTTAAGCTTCTTGGTGATTCCTTCTAGTGACAAATACAACTTATTTTAATACTGTAAATCTTCAATTTGCATTTTCCAGAATGCAAAGTTTGTACCATTGAACTTCTCCACCTTGTATCTTGCTTCGTCAATCATTGCTCACACTCGAATCAAAGGTCTTCACAAAATTCCGCTCCATTATAACTTGTTATGAGGTTAAGATAAATGTGGAACACAGATTCAAGAGATCTATAATAAAATATTTGAACACAAGCACACAAAACAGGTAATTCCAGAAAAATATGCCAAAAATATCAAGATTTAATGTGGAAAATCCTAGAACGAAAAAAAAAACACAGAGTCACCACATCAAGAAATTTACTATGAAATGAGGAGAAATTTTATAAATTATAAACTTTAGGGCCTCTTTGAGGCAGCTGCAATTTATTGAATAATTTGTTGATAAACTGATTAAAAATAAGCTGCTGATAAGCTAGATGTGGTGGCTACTATATTTTTTTTTTTTTTGGAAAAGTCAGATCGTTGTCAAAAAGCTGCCACCACACCAAGATAGGTGTGGTGTGAAAACGTTGTTTTCAGCGTTTTGAAAACGCATAAGCTGTCAAAACGCAGTTTACCCAAACAGGTCAAGTGCGTTTTCAAAACGCCACCGCACAAAATAAGTAGCCCCAAACGGACCCTTAGTCTCTCTACTCTGTTGGAACTCACAAACGCTCCTCTCCTTTCTGTATCATACAAGAAAAATCACAAAAACCCAACACCAACTCGCAGTACCGCTTTGCACTATATGCATGCACCTACTATAATAAAGCATGAAACTTGAAGTCTTGAACTGCATGTGTCGAGTTTCCTGTCGCTCTATTACGGAATGTTGGAAACGAGTCTTCCGGGTGCCTAAGCTCCCCTACTGGTGATGGGTTTCCGTCTGAGAAACTTTGGTTGGGCGCCTGCTCTGGCGCCGGGCTGCCCGCTACTAGGCTTAGGGGTGTCCCCTAGGCTTGTGTTAGCCGCTACACTGTTCCTAGGTGCTTTTCCTTGCCTCTTAGGATCCACACATAACAGCAGTCATGGCATAAGATTTCCTATTGCCTTGTGGTTTGTTCATACAATTAATTTAAATATGACCTGCATTTAATATCTCTAGTTCAAGACAAAAGTTTTAGTGCCCATTTTTGTAGTAGATTTCAGGAGTTTTTTTTATTTTATATAGTTAATTTAATTGATCAATATTTAACTCCAACCTATGCGACTGTAATGTACTAGCAGTTCAAATTTAATCTTTGAATAGCAGCTTCACTTCTTGCTTTGTTTCGTATGAGTTGCATACCCCACTGGACTATATTTGTTATTGAGATAAACTTTGTTAAGGCCATTGTGGTTTAACAATCCACTTTCAAAATCAACATTTCTTTCCGATAATTATTAAAAAATTAGCAAAAAATACCTTTATGCATCTAGCAAGTTATATTTGCAATGATAATACTAAATCCTAGATAGAAAAAGAAAACTGATGAAACTTCTTTTTTTTCCTTATGCTTATCTTATGTATTTAAAGCAAGCACCAACATGGAAGTGAAAAGCTGAAGAAAACACAAATTTTCATGGTAAATAATTTCTACAAAAGCACGCAAATTTGATGAAAACAGGTAAAATGGGATGGCTTTAAATTAGAAGTGTCAAAAGCATGCATACATTGTTGTTACACTTGAAGCGTCCAGTGGGTACCAGAACAGAGCTTTTCCCAGACTTTGAAGAGAATGGTAGACGAAAACAGCGGTTTCGAGAATAGACAGCAGTATCAAGAAAAAGGTGGTCGGCCAAATCAGTACAACATGAATCTTTCTTAATATATAATTTGTTAACTCGCGGATCAATTTTCCTCAAACTTGTAATTCGCGAACAAATCTGAAAGCATGAAAATATTGCATTAAAAGTTTGTTTAAGGAAACACATAAAAGGCCTTAGATATTATTATATCTCACTAATCCAACAATATATAAAGAACTTCCTAGTACTCTGCCTATTTATAATTCCAGTGCTATGGCACTCTGCCTCACTTGTGCAAATAATATGTGAAGAACTTCACGAAACACCGCCCATTTATAATTAAGCATCTCGTGCCACTCCACCTCACTTCTGCCTCAAATCGCAAATGTAATCATAAACATAATAAATATGTCAGGAATAAGATTTTTATGGCATAGTACTGGAATAAGATACAGTAGCAAATGAGTAGGAAAAAATTATAAAGGTTAAAAGTTGCAGAATCATATTGATTAAATCCCAACAAGAGAGAATATGGATGAACTGATTGTACAAACACGCCTGGAAAAGACTTCTCAGTAGATTTTACATGCAGTTCTACATTTCACAAACTTGATAGTAAACTTAACAATCATTAATAATAAAAAGATACTTTTCAGCATAGTACAAAAAAAAAAAAGCTTCAAGTCTGCTATCTTATTTAGTAGTTCTTATAGAAAAAAATTATTTGAAAACTGGATTGTTCATTGCAAGTAACGGTAACTATTTCTTTATAGAAGCATTGTAAATAATGAAGTAACAACAAGAGAAAGATATCACGCGAGATTCAAACCAACTTACCTCAGAAACAAAAGCACCAACATGTGAGTTATTTTTGAAGGCAGCCTTCGGAAGACGGATGATCAAATGACGTGAGAACTTTTCTACCAAATATCCATAATATTTTAATTAAATTTTAAAATTCCATTTAAAATGTATGACTACCAGAAAACTGAACATATCAAATAAATACAGAGTCAAAGTAGGCAGAATAACTGGCATAACAAAAAAGTTTTATATTAGCATGCATGATGGTAGGCAGTTGATTAGCAAAAGCACCCTTAAGGATTTCTAAATGTGTAAATTCAAAAGTATGAACAATTATGATTGATGCCTCACAAGTAATTTAGACTAGTTAGCAAAAAAAAGTAGGAAGAATGCTGTCGTCAAGAAAATCCCATAGTCAACATGTTGGATCTATAAAGACTCGGCCCAAAGATTAAAATTAATCAAAACATGAACAGACAGTCGAACCGTAATGTTAAATTTTCTATTGTTCTAATTCTATCCCTAATAATTTAATATCCAAATATTAATTAAAAGAGATCACTAAAGAAAGCATTTTAATTAATAATTAAATATTTACTTTTCCGGATGTTGAACTCATCTTTTGTACCAATCGGTTTATTTTCTATTCATCTTATCCAAAAGTCAAAAACCTAAAAATATTAAAATAATATAATGTTATGTAAGAAAATCCAGTGGAACAATCATAATAAGTTATCTAAGAAAAACCAGTCAAGCAAAAATATTAATGATCTTTAAAATAATATAATGGGTATGTGTGTGTGTGTGTGTGTATATCTATATATATATATATATATATATATATATATATATATATATATATATATATATATANCTGTGTCCATACACAATTTGCAAGTGAGCATACCCTGTAGTTTGACTCACGGACCTGTTGTAAGCAAACTTGGTCTAGGCAAGAATCAAGTCCCACTGCATGGCTTTCTTTCCTATGAAGCACATTAGAAGGTTCCTTCAACTCCTGTTCACCACTTTCATCTGAACATCAGCTTGTGGGTGGGCTAACGAGCTGAATTGAAGCTTAGTACCATGCTTTCCTCATAGGGTTCTCCAGAAGTGACTCAGAACTTGACGTCCTTATCAGATTTAATGGTCTTGAGAATCCCATGCAGCCCCACGATATTCCCAAAGTACAAATCAGTGGCATGAGATGTGTTCAGCGCTCGGTGACACAACACAATGAGTCATTTTCAAGAATCGGTCAACCACTACCATCATTGAATCTTTGTTCTGCTGCGTCCTCGGGAATCTCACCATGAAGTTCATATTGTTATATCTACCCAAGAGGCCTCTGGTACCGGTAATGGCATATATAGCCCTATGTTTTGTCCTCATTTCTTGGTTAGGAGGTAAACTCTGCACTGGGGCGTACTGCTCTACATCGCTTGTCGTTCGAGGCTAAAGAAAGTGTTCCTTCACTAGTGTGAAGGTCTTGTCTATGCCAAAATGATCGGCTAGTCCCACGTTGCGACTATCCAAAATGATGGCTTACCTTCCTAAACATCTGGGAACACACAACTTGCTCTGGTGAAAGAGATGACCATCATATCTACTGTATGGTTTTGTGGGCCTCTCCTAACATTGTACCCAAATTTCCCTAAAATTCTCATTTGTGTCGTACAACTTATTCACTACCTTAAATCCCACAACTCGAGTTTGCATGGAGGTGATTAGCAAGTGACAACGACTCAATGCATCAGTTCCTAGATTCTGGCTTCCGACCTTATGTTTGAGCAAGAAGTGGAATGACACCAACAATTCCACCCAAGGAATGGGTGTCTGCCCTTCAGCTTNAGCATTGAAGTTCAATTTGTTTTATTAATTTGCCAGACTTATTCTTATGAAAGTGAATGGTAAAATTAGGTTTGATAGTTTCCATTCTTTCTACTAATCAATTTTAACAAGTCCTTCGTGGAGCAAAAGTTGCTGATGCTCAAAATTTTCAGCCCAAATCTATTGAACAAAAAGTAAATACTAGACAGATCCTTTGACGTGAAGACGAGCTTTGGAGATTGAGAAGCTTTTGGCAACCTAACTATGAAATTCAATACGGAAGAATGATTACGGAAGAGTTTCCAGAACCAAGAGAATTACACCAAAATAAGAAAGAAAATTTAGAGATGAATAAAAAAAGAGTTTTGTCCAAAACTGCATGCCTCTATAGATTACAAAAATAAAAGCATTTTCATAAGGACGAAAACAACAAAGTACAAAAAGAAAATTGCGCAAAGAATTTGTAGTTTAATTTCAAGATGTATGATATGGGCAAATCTAACATGTGCTTGATATGCACATCATGTCTGGTAAATTTACACATGCAAGCCTCGAATAATAAGCAAATTAGGCTTGATAGTTCCACACAATATTGTCTTAATCAATCACAAATCTTGAAGCATATTGCGACTGGGAGGTCCAAATATTTAATTAAGAATTCCCTACACTCCAATTTGAATGAAGGGCCTTACTGAAATGAATCAAATGACAAAAAAAATGATTCAATTTGAGTCCAAATGAGCTCAGATAATGCATTTAAAGCATATTAAGAAGTTTTGCGACATAATCAAATGATCTCCAAATCTGACAAACTTATAGTCAAATCACATATCTCGACGAAACGAATCCAACGAACTCAATATCACTTAAGTCCGACATTTTAAGGCGGTTAAACGCTCAAAAAATAACATTCGATTAAGGGAATCATTTTGGGTAGTCCAAAGGAGTTGATCGGACTCGAGCAGAATTTAAGAAGTATGTCACTCACAAAAACTACAAATAAACTGCTACTCTCTTCATGAAGAGACATAGACCTAGATGAAAAGACTGAATGGAGCTTCAAACTGTTAAGGATTCCCGAGTTCCACCACCGTCGAACTANATGCATTTAAAGCATATTAAGAAGTTTTGTGACATAATCAAATGATCTCCAAATCTGACAAACTTATAGTCAAATCGCATATCTCGACGAAACGAATCCAACGAACTCAATATCACTTAATTCCGACATTTTAAGGCGGTTAAACGCTCAAAAAATATCATTCGATTAAGGAAATCATTTTGGGTCATCCAAAGGAGTTGATCGGACTCGAGCAGTATTTAAGAAGTATGTCACTCACAAAAACTACAAATAGACTGCTACTCTCTTCATGAAGAGACCTAGACCTAGATGAAAAGACTGAATGGAGCTTCAAACTGTTAAGGATTCCCGAGTTCCACCACCGTCGAACTACCGCTACCATCGCCCTACCACCATCATCGTTGAAGCATCCTCACCTGGTCACCACCTCCATCACCGAGCCGCCATCGCCTGACTAATGTCATCATCGAGTCATCGTTACCAGGCTATTGTCGCTGTTATCGAGCCACCATTGTCTAGCCGCCATCGCTCGACTACGACGGTTTCAAGACCATTGTCGTCCAACGCTACCTAATTGTTATCGTCGTCGCCAGACCACCGTCCTTCGACCGCCTCCATTGATTACTACCATCTACCGACCGTCCTTGTCACTATCATCGGACGACAGTCACCAACGCCAGACCATCATCATTTAGCCATTGTCATCCCTTTATCAGACCACCATCGCCATTATCGAACCATCGTAATCGTTGTAGGACCACTGTCGTCAAACCATTGTTACCCAACTACCGTTACCACTAGCGAAGTTGGCATCGAAGCTCCATCACACGGCCCCTATCATCAATTTTCCAACGCAATAGTTGGATCGCTACCACTTCCTAATATTTTCTACCACTGATCTAGTTAAAAACAAATAGAAAAACCCCACTTATGTAATATTCCTTCTGACTGTTCAACGGCGAGCAACGTCTTGTAATTTATATCAGCATCTGGGCTGGGCCAATTGGTTTTCCCTATTGATTTTTTCACATATAAATCTATGTTGTTCTCTCATTCAGTTTTTATTTTATTTGTGCATACATCGAATTATCATACAACACTAAGATATTAATATAGCACTCTATTGTCATAAATTTACCATCATGCAACAAGTCTTATGCGTAAGGAGCTCAAATCAAATTTATTATAGTCTTATGTGTAAGGCGCGGATTGTTGGCCCATAAAAGAAAAGCATACAACTAAGTTAATTGTTATTGAGAAGAGAATGTTTAGATGGATGAGTGGTTTTACATATTGAGACAAAATGCGAAACAAATATATCCGTGAAAGGGTTGGTGTAGCTGTCGGCCGTTTTATCGTTCAGCTTAATTTTCGTGGTTTGAAAAGGTGATGAGTTTGTGATTTTGAAAATANAATATTTTTTACGTGATTATAAAGATTTGAGTGCTAAAAACGTAAATATTAAATTTTAGATAAGGTATGTAAACTGACTAATATATATATATAAGGAATGACCAGAAGCAATTATACGAGCCTCTCGTCACCCATAATGTGTCTAACAATTTGAGTGCCACCTCTGCAAGTCAAACTATGCCAAAGCGGATTTGAACTCCCAACCTAAGGGGTCTTATACCGTGGATGTCAACCAACACTTCGCGACACAGATAGATATTTATAATTTAATTTTAATAAATATAATACATATAATTTATTTAATATATTCTTGTATGTGAATAAAAATTGATTTTTATTTTTTATTTAAAGTTAGGCTCACTTTTTTAATAATTAAATGCACCCATTCAACATCACATTGATATCTCAACATCAATAATGATTAATGTTAGGAATACTAATCATGATAACCGTAGTTTTATACCTATCTCCCAATTCTTATGTATTCACATACTTAACATCTAAACTTTGCTTTTTTACATGTATGCCATCCAAATCTTTTCTAACATATAAAAAATATAAGTATTTAACTTTTAAAATGTGAAATACACAATTTCATGCATATGTAAAGTGAAATATAACAAAGTTAAAGTTTAGGTGTTAGATATATAAATATAAATTGGGCGGCATGCACGGAGCTCAAGGTATTTTTAGCAAGAAATATTTTGATTCAAATAAAAAACTAGAGTTTTGATTTCAGTAAACTTACTGTTAAGCTAATGGGCTCGGTGAGACGAACCCAATTATATTAAAATTAATCAAATTCGAGTCAGATAAAGCTCTTAAACCACTTTTTGAGGCTTTGTTTTGTTATTTGGGGGGTTAAATGAACTGTAAATATGACATACCTATAGTCAAATTGAGCGTGATATCGATGAGAGGAGCCCAATGAGCCCAAGATCACATGATTTTGATGTCCTTAAGGTCATCAAATCATCAAAAAGTTTTCTTTGATCAATGGAAATCAACGTGGGCTGTTAATTAGGTGATAATAGTGGTCATTAGGTAAAGGACAAAAATGCCTCTCCTTTGATGGCTTATAAATAGATCCTCTCTTTTAACTTGGGAAGGGGGAGAAAAAGAGAAGGAGCCTAATTCCAATGTTGTTCTAAATTAAAGATTAGAAGATAACTTCTGGCCTCTGTAGTCGTTGACCACCACCTGTCAGCTGGCATCAACTATTGTCGGTCAACCCCTACTGGAAGTCGTTGGTGGACTCTGTTGAGTAACGAAACATGTTGTTTATTAACGAAGGAATATGTTGAGTTAACAAAAGACTCTATTGAGTAATGAAGTACAACATTTAGTAACAAATTATCCCAAATATTGTGTGATGACGTATCTCAAATACAATATGTTAAAGTCTCGACGATAACTCCCGGTGGTAACTGCTCTCTAGCATTGTATTTAGAATATAGTGAATCTTTTTGTCTATCGTGTATGAGCAAATATTACACTTGTTATAATATTATTACATTTTCTCAGTTGTGGAATCGGGGCCCATCTTTATAATTGCAAAATTATAGTGGATCATTTTAGCTGGGCTAGGCTCCAAGATTTTTTTTCTTGGTTTTCCACCTAAAAATTATTAGTGTCATTTATTTTTTCTTTTAGTATCTATGTGAATGATGAGTTTTATACAACGCTAAGACGTTTAATCATTATTCTACTGCCACAAGTTTTTTGGCACATAGTAGTTTGGTGTTGTATATGAGAAACAAAGTTTCAGTGATAGAAGTGCACTCTTCTTTGTTGACTAAAAGCACAATACAAAAGCTTCTCTTCGTAACACCCATCATTCCAGGAAACAATCCGGAAGTGCAGGACATCAATCCTTTGGTTTTTTTTTCAAATGGCACACATCGTCCTATTGATGAGGGAACCTCCCTTACACCACTTGAAGATCATGCATCAATAAAAATGAATCTCATAATGTGAATCTCCAACTCCTACATGAAGTTTGATAACCGACGATTGCACATATAAGAGGGGCAAAACAACATTAAAATCCTCAACTCAGTTAGCACAATCTCTACATATTGAAGCTCCCCTTTAGGAGCCTAAACACATGAACACTATATATATGTATGTACGCATATGTATATATGTAACCATATATGTATGGATATGCATGTATGTATGTATGGATATGTATACATGTACATATATATATATATATATATATATATATATATATATATATATATATATATA
>JXCR01068611.1:44386-70797 GCA_002079205.1 Phalaenopsis hybrid cultivar
ATATATATATATATATATATATATATATATATATATATATATATATATATATATATATATATATATATATATATATATATATATATATATATATATATATATATATATATATATATATATATATATATATATGACGCAAGTCGTGACATATTGGTTGTAAGTCCCCTTAGTCACGGGTTTGACCCCCGTGGCGTGGGGTTCTCGAATAGTTAGGCACATGGCGTGGGCTCTCATCACGAGGCCTTGATGCACGTGGAAAATTGATAATGTCTGTTAGGCTTGAAGGTTGCTTGTTTTAAAGTTTGACTCCATTTAACCGTCTAAGTGATTTAGATACTATATTATATACCCATTTTGTGCGACAGAGCTCACAAAATTAATTTTTTTGTTAACTTGTTGTTGCGAGATCTAGATATACCAGCTGATGTGGTATATATATAAATCAAACAGGAAAACGATCGAAGAAGAGAAAATTAGAACAAGAAAATTTACACCAGAAAATAGTAACACAACGGAATACACAGATTTACGTGGTTTGTCAAATTGCCTACGTCCACGGAGTTGCAGAGGATTTTACTACTTGAGAAATTTACACCAGTTGATCACCTCGAATTGCAAGAGGAATCTCTCACTCTCACTTCGTTGCTCTCTGTTCTTCTCTTTATATACTGAGATACACTGAAGAATTACAAGAGAAATAAACTCAATTTCTCTTCTGCCACAAGCCACCAAGAAGAAGCCTAGGGCGAACAATCTTCTTCTTCTTCTTCCTTCTTCTTCCTTCTGCACAAGGAATTGCTCCCCCATTCACTTCATTTCCTCAGCTCCGAGGAAACCTTCCTCTATCCCGAGGAAATCGAAGAAGAACTCAAAGTGTGGCTACAAAACCTAAAGAGAGTCATCTGAAGCTTTTATCACGAACAGGAGGGAGCAAAGAGATGCTTCACTTCACAAAAGAGGAAGGCGAGAGTGGTTATTTTTGAAGAGGTGTGACTCTCCAAAGCAAAGTAACCACCCAAACATAGTGGAACAGGCTCCACCATTTCTAACATAACTGAGCATGAAGTTGAACAGTTTAAGATATAAAGCCATTAAGAAAATCTCAATGACATGAGTATAATGGTAAATACCTATTTTGTAGAAAGTGGCTCCACATGAAACTTTGTGCACAAGAAGTGCACCATATTAACATACAAATTAATTTTTCTTAGAAACATTCTTCCTCAAATTATCTCAACAATTGAGACATTTTAGTGAATGTCAGTTTCACTAAATGAGATCCTTAATTGGCAGTTCTATATTTGATGTTTTTTTTCACTTAAAATCTAATATTATTAAAAATAAGTTCATTTAACTTCTATTGATGATCTTAACAGTATGGTGAATATCCATTTATTGTTATGGAGAACTTATTCACACTTGAAATTCATTTGGCTTTATTTTAAAAAAAAATACTCATTTTAACTGTTGTAGCCATCCGGACATAATAGTATAAACATATTTCATGAGACGATGCCCAAAATGGGCTTTCTTGTTTCGAAAAGCACACCAGACATTTGAATGGTGATTCTGTTTGGCCCATTTAGATTATCTCGATGATCCATCATAGTGCTTGATACTCGTTTCAAATATAGGGCCTTAAATGGCCCACCTAAATTTTACATATTGCCTCAAAAATACCACCTGTTTAACTTCTACAAAGTGAAGTGCACTTTTTTTATCCATAGATTAAGGGGACCTGTATGTAAAAATTGAAGTTTAGGTGTTAGATATGTAAATAGATAAGAATTGGCAGACATGTATGCAAATCTCCCCTTTTTTTATACATATGATGTTTGTTGGGCAAAAGTGTTATTTTTTTTAAAATTCATTCATTCAAGCCAGCCCAAAAACTAAAACTAATATGGTTTATATATATAAATATTAAAGTTGGTATAAGTTTATCATATCTACATGTTGCGCCACATGCCACTGAAAGAGAGCAATAAATTGTGAATTTGGCATCCCTGTGGGCCGGTCAGTGGAGATTGTCCTGCGGTAAAGCCCAACTATTTTATGAGTCCTAAATCCCAGTTGATTTCTGTTTGTGTCGCTTGAGGTAAAGCCTATTGACATGGGCTTTTTATGCAAACTTGTATTCAAGTAACCTTTGTAGATATTATTTTTATTTGCACATCTTATAAATGCATTTTTTATCTTACATTGTGATATGACTCCAAAAAACTTTCATCGTCTTGAATTTCGAGGCATAACACAAACCTCAAGATAATCTTTTGAGTAAGAAATATTCAAATATTTATAAAAATTCATCAAGAGCATCAATTTCAGCAAACTTACGACTAAACTGACCGGGTCAACGAGACGAGCCCAATTATATATAAATCAATCCGAGTCAAATCAAGCTAAGATCAAGTTATTAAACTAATTTTGAAAGTTTTCTGGAAATATTTGGAAGGTCGAACAAATATCGAATCTACTCAGCCTATGAACGAATCGAGCGCATTTACAAAACAAATCCAGCGAGCCCAAGATCGTTCAATTTCGATATCACTAAGACACTCAAATGTCCATCAAACGTTGTCTGATTGAAATATGCTCTTCGGACCGTCCAATCAAAGTAGTTCATATTCTTACATTAATTGCACCCAAAACACTATAAATAAGGCCCCACCCCTCTCATGAGAGGGGATGAGAGCTTAGGATATGAGGAAGAGCTTGAAGCTTTGAGGAGTTGTAGTCCAGCACCACCAACATCGACTACCGCCGACCACCACTGACCTTCGTCAATCACCATCAATCGTCTTCGACTTTCGTCAATCGTCATTGATCACTTTCGACCATTGCCGACCACCACTGCCGACCGTCGTTGATCACAGCCAATCTTCGCCCAAGACCAATGTCGATTACCGCCAATCATTGTTGACCACCATCGATCGAACATCACCAATCACTATTGGTCATCGTCATTCCTAGCAACAAATTTATCAGCACATCAACATTATAACTTGGGAAATCTAATAACCCTTTTCTCGCCTGTGGGACAAGTGGTTGCAGTTGTAATCATCTTTTTATAGTGTAAATCTTCAGCTGGGCTAGACTCCATGGTTTTTCCTTTTCTGAGTTTTCCACGTAAAAATTTTTGAAGTCATTATTAATTATTTTTTTTCTTTTGAGTGTAAGTTAAATCTTTGTATAACACTAAGATGATAATCTGCTACTCTACTGTTGAAATTACAATCCCACCACTGAAGTACATGTGAGGCTCACTACATGGCTACCAGACTCGGTACTCGTGACAACAGAGCATCCCACTCCAACACCCATCATTCCATAAAGTTGTCACGGAGCCAAGGGCAACATACTTCTTCATCTTCCCACCTTGGAAGACGTTATCTGGTTGACGAAGGCGTCTTATGTCCTTATTTGGAAGTCCAAATGTGTAGAATGGAGAAGTTTCAAATCGAGATCCTACAACTTCTACGTGGGGCTCAACACGCTGCCCCCACCACTGGATGTAGTTCATTTACCATTAACTCAACGACCTATGTGAAATGTGCCACTCAAAAATACTTGTACAGATCCCCTTTCCTGGGAGGAAACATTTACCCTATTATGAAAGAATGCTGACCTCCTGAATACTGATAGTTCCACACATCCATCCTACACACCTCACCTGACACCGCCATGCCTTGCAGTCATTCCATATGATGCATTCATAATGAAATATGATGCCTCATCCAGGAAGAGTTCTCCATGCAAAGAAAGGATCACTTTCCCACTTATTGTAACATCCATGAATCTTCTCCCTTAGTAGAGATGATTCTTCAACATCTTTTATCAGCAATGTTCAAGCTTCCAAACATTGACACCCTACGAAGGGGTAACTGACCCCTACGAACATGTTAATCACTACCAAACCATCATGCACATTTAAAATGCCTCTAATTTGCTTCTATGCTAAGTATTCTCGACCACTCTTAAAGGGCAAACTCGCTTCAGGTTCTACTCACTTCCAGGGGAACTGTTAAAACATTTAACAAGCTTGTCATATTATTTGTAGAACTGTTCATGGAAAATTGGCGGATCATCAAGGATTTATACCATCTCTTAGGAATTTGTCAAAGTAAAGGGGAGTCACTCGCAAACTACTTTATTCAGTTCTTCACTGAAGCTCGTCAGATTCTGGGACTGGATCAAAAATTGCTAAAAGGGGGTTTTTTTTGCTACACCTAGGACCCTTCTACTCGTCACTGATGCAGGAAAGAATATGTTCTTATGCCGACCTTAACTATCGTGTTAAGGTCAAAATCACTGCATATGTCGTCATCAACGCTTCAAAAGAGGAATTCAACAATTTGGGAGAAATCACAAAAGTATCATCAGGAACAATAATTAATCCTTGCAACGAAAAAAGTCTTAGAGACATGAGAATCGTGACTTCCCTCCTCGATCTGCAAGCCAATGAAATGAGCATCAACCTAAAAAAGAGTACACCACTCAACACCTTTCACGTTAACATTCTGATTGTCATCAAATATGAGGAAACTATCAAGTGGCCTAATCTCCTAAATCCTAACTTGGGGAATCAGGAGCAATATTGTCATTTCTATCAAAGTAGTGGCCACATCACCGAGACATATAAAACAGCTCAAGGAAGAGATTGAAAGGTTGATTTGATAGGGACATCTTGGTTTATTTGTGTAAAACAAACTAGATGGTATCGATAATGCTCCCACTGAGGGAGGAGGGCAATAACATGAAAGCAACAACATGGGAATCACCAAATGATGCACAAAATTCTGACAATAGCTGGAGGCTGATTGCTGATCTATCAAGTCTTGATCGCTGCACCTGGAGAACAAACACATAAAAAACTGCACTTCAAGCCTATCATTTTCAATGATTCCGACCTTGAAGGAGTCCAAGCCCCCCACCAAGATCATCTTGTTATTAAAGCAATAATTAGTAATCTCTAATACAACATAAAGAGGATCCTTATCGACAAAGGTAAATCTATTGACATATTGCTCTAATTTTAGTACCATTATGCAGTTTTGACAATCAGCCAGTCAGGGTTGAAGGAATGATAGATCTCCCCATTGTTATGGGAGATTTTCGTCAGGAAAAGACCACTCAATCCAGTTCATCGTCATCAAGTCAATATCAACATACAATGCCATCTTTGGGAGACTCATTAAATCTATCATTAACATCATGACTTCTATGCCACACATATAGCTCAAGTTCCCAACCCAACAAGGATCTGCGTTGTGCAAGGGGATCAACATATAGCACAATCGTGCTACCTTAAAAAAGCCCAGCCACACCAATCAGTGATACGTAGCATTAAGAAATTAAATCTTCGAGACGAGTATATATCTTAACGAGCTTCTCCCATGGAAGACTTGGTCCACATGCCACTTTTTGATGAACAATCCTCATGAACAGTGCAACTTGGATTTTTACTGTCCAATGAGAAGAAGTTAGAATATGTATATATCCTCTAAAGGAACCAAAACATTTTTGCGTGAATCGCAACTGACATGCATGAGTCGATCCAGGAAAATCATGCACTCTTTAAAGATAGATTTGACCTTTAAACCAATCATCTTGAAGAAGCACATCTTCACCCATATCACTTACAAGCCATCGAACAAGAAGTCAGCAAGTTTCTGGAGGCAAGCTTCATACTGGAAGTGCACCACCCCACGTGTTTGGCCAATGTCGTAATGGACAAAAAAACAGTGGTGCATGGAGGATGCACATCGACTACACCGACCTCAATAAGGCTTATCCGAAAGACAATTTTCCCCTCCTGTGCATAGATCAACTCGTCGATGCCACGCTCAGACACTAGATGCTTAGTTTGATGGATGCATACTCGGGGTACAATCAAATAAAGACGAACCATAAAAACGAAGACACTACCTCCTTCCAAACAAATAAGAGTTTATATTGATATCAAGTTATGTCATTCAGGTTGAAGAACGCTAAAACAACCTATCAACACCTCATAAACAAGGTCTTCAAAGACCTTCTCAAGCATACGATGAAGGTGTACGTTGATAATATGTTGGTAAAAAACCTGGAAGCATCTCAATACATTTCTTAACTGGATGAGTGTTTTTGACTTCTTCTTCGGTACGACATTCGCCTCAACCCAGCTAAGTGTTCCTTCAAAGTCACATCAGCAAAGTTTACGGGATTCATGGTTACTCATCGTAGAATTGAGGTGAAACCAGAAAAGCTCAAGACACTGAGAGACATGGTGCCCCCAATCAAAAATATATTAAATTAAATTTTAAATTGTAGTACATAAAACAAGATAACAACTTATTTGTTTAGCTGTTCATTTATCTGATGCATTTATATACTTGTTTTTGTTATTCATTTAATAGTTCATTTATCTAAAAGCTCGTTTAGTTATTGCAACTTCAACGAGTCTTTTATAAACTCGATACAATACCACTAACTTCAATTAGCTCAATAAAAATTGCTTGAATGGAAATTAACTAACTCGATAATTTCCTCATTAATCAGCTCAATAATGACTCGATCATCATGATATGAAACGAACAAGAATTAAACTCAAATATCAAACACAAAGCTAAATCAGAGCTTAAATTCTATAAATACAAGGCAAAAAAATCTTGTATTGATATTTTCTTCTGAGCAAAAGGAAGGATTCCATCCTGCCGTTAAAATAATTTTAAATATTTAACATATATTTTTTGGGTCCAACGGTGGGCCCTCTTTTTAGAAACCTTGATATGCACATTTGAATGTAGGTCCAATCTATCTTTGCTAATTAGAAAATGGCACGCACATATCAGCTAGCTGGTGGCCGTTCGTCAGAGTACTGAAAGTAACCTTCTGATATTAAAAGGGGGTTCTGAATGCGAAACAGAGAATGAAGACAGAGCAGGCATTAAATCAACATCAAGAATATTCAAATTGGATTCAAATTGGACATTATTTAATGTGGATTCAAATCCTCTATTGCCTTTCAACACCAATAATTATTGGTTTGTTGATAAGGATGAGCTCAGTTCAGCTCATGCAGAGAATCAGGTTACGTAGAGAATCAGGATGAGCTCAGTCCACTGTTTGGATAGTCTATTTAGTGCGGTGGCGTTCTGTTCGATAAACTGTATTTTTGCAGCTTATGCATTTTGAAAATGCTAAAAATAATGTTTTCACACGCATTTTGAAAGCCAGGTGCGGTGGCAGTTGTCTGACTTTTTCAAAAAAAGAAAAAAAAAAAATTGTAACAGCCCACACACTTAGCTTATTATCATATTATTCAATATGCTGAAGCTGCCCCAAACAGAACCTTAGTCCCTTCAGGTCAGGGATTCGATTGCTCGTGGCGTGGGGTTCTAGAATAATGGCACCTGGTGCGGGTTTTTCATCATAAAACTTAGAGCGTGAAAAATCGGTATTTGAGACTCTGCTAAATACGAAAAACTATTGCATACATACACCACATGTAGAGATGCATGCGGTGTACGATCCTGACCGTAGATCACAGTGATCTACAGTCAGGATGCAATCAAATTTTTTTGAAAAATAAAAAAAATTTAAAGTGGGATCCACCGAAATACATCCTGACCGTAGATCACTGTGATCTACGGTCAGGATGGGACACCGCATGCATCTCTGCATGTGGTGTATGTACGCAATAATTTTTCGCTAAATACTGATTTCCTTTATATATATATATATATATATATATATATNATTAATATTTAGAGGGGGTCGTACAGCCACCTGTCGCTGTTATAGGCCGACTTTAAAGTATGTTCACCACAGGACCGTGATTGAATTGGTTTGCGAGTCACCAAGTTTATAATTGGCGTCCTGACACGCTAATTGAAGGGTGTAATATCTTCTATCATAAAATTATAGGCTCAAATCATGTGTATTATATTTTGAGCTCGTCTTTTCTAGAAAAGAAAAATTAGGAAGTAAATTAATTAAAACAATAGATCATAGGGCCATTTATGCGAATGATAAAAATTTAGGAGCTTAAAGAGTACATATAAAATAAAAAGTGTCAACACTAATCTTGAAGAGATTTAATGGTTCAGATGAAAAAGTACAATAAAAAAAGGGTCAAAATATTAAATGTATTCATATTATAATATAAACATTTCAATAAATCTCTAATAATAATCGTGTTGATGGTGAATTTCAATTGGAGGGGTCAATTTATAAAATTAAAATTTAAATTCATAAAATATAAAAGATATTTTAAATAAAATTAAAAATCACTAAAAACTGAGAGCAAAGCCAGTCACCCTCCACTATTGTTTATCTTTTACTAACCTAAGCTCATGTAGAGCTAATTCCATCTTAAATATTACTAAATTCATGCTTAATATAATATCATGCTAGTAAGTGTATGGCTTAAGTCTTCTATCAGCATGATTTTATTATCAAATGACACCACAAAGAACTGATTATGACCAGAGTTTATTTACCGGGTGGTTTGATACCAAATGACATCATTATATTAATCTCACTGTTGTAGTCTGTATGTTACTCAATAATATTATGTCATTTTAAGTTATGAGTCATAGGATATATTTTATTAGGAATAAAATTTTCTAAAAGTCAAGGTCAACTTAGATTAGTTCCCTTAGGAAAATATCCACATAGGGTCTATAAAGTTCTCTAGAAGGAAACAACTCAAGACTACTGATAAAGATCCTTCAATTAGGTTGGGTCGACTGTCTCCTCTGACTAAGTTGACCACAATCAACGACAATCCAAAACAATAGAATGATGAAATCTTGATCCGACACATAATCATTTCCCCCACCCCCACTCTCTCTTAAACTCACAGTTATAATGTCAACATTTAAAAAATTCTAAATTTGTTGTTATTATATACTAGTTTTGAAAACTTAACGCCTAATTCCTAGGCTTAATCAAAAATGCTCTCTCATTATTGAGAGAAATAATTAATCATAGGAGCTTTCTCCTTTGGGAAACCTTGAAGCCTAAATATTAAAATCCTCACAAATTAAGAATAAAATCTTTGTGTTGCGTCGTATCTACTATCTAATTTACCTTTTATAATTTTGACCTGGAATCTCACGGTAAACTCCCTCATCCCCATTCTCATTTTATTTATTTATTTTTTTTTTTGTCAAGAGAAGTTGAGGTATTTCAAAATTTTTGGAGCTCATAGGAAGCAATGGAGGTGATAATGGACCAAAATTCCAATAAAATTAAAGAGAAAATTATCAAACAAAGCAAGAAGTGACTCTAAAAATATAGAAGCTTTGAAAAACTAAAACCAAAGATAAGGTTCCCACTTTAGAGCATAAAGCCATCAAAACAAAATAAAGGCAATCCCGTATTTCAAAATTACTTGCCAACCAACTAAGTTGTTCCTTGATCTTAGGATGTCATCATTGCCCTCAAAAAATCTTTTCAACAAGTAAATTTTAGCCGAACAAAATAAAAACAAATGCACCATGAAGTACTAAAGGAAAATTTAGAAGTGTTAGAAAAAAAATGAATTCTTTCTATAAAAAACATTGAAAACTTATGGAATACGACCATAGAGAGAAAATAAGTTAGGGAGGAAACTAATGGCTCATTGAGTATGAACAAATGCACTTCTTTTCCAATGAAGCATCATAGATTGAGTGAATTTTTTTATTTCTTAGATTGAGTGACATTTTTTATGCTATATATAATATAATACAAGCTTTCAAGCTTGCTCCCAAATGTCATACTTTTTTTTCTCACCAGGAATGATAAATAATGTATCAAAAGGAAAGAAATAAAAGTTTTATGAGCTTTATTAGTTTACGTAATGTTTATGTTTTCTAGAATTTGTGAGAGATATGTGTGAGATGAAGTTGGGGTGCAGTGGTTCAGGGTAAGCAACTTATCAATATAGCATTAAAGAAAGGAAAAAGGGAAAAAAAATTAAGTGAGAGATTAATTGTTGTTGTGATAGAGACCACAAGATAGGGTGGTGTGGATTTCTAGGCCATTTGAGCATCTGCCATATTGAGCCAACCATTCAAAGCAAGCCAAAAGAAAAGAGAGTACCACACAACATAATTTTTTGTTATATAAAATTGTGTCATTTGACATCAAGGAGCTCAATAGTAAGGTAATAAACAATTTACAAAAGATTTTATATGGAGGGTTAGCAATACCTTTGAAATAAGCCCCTCAATGACAACATAACGAGGGAGGCTTAAAATTGAGGTTTGAGATGTTATTAAGATGAATTATCTCAATATGACTCCAACTTGATGGTAGTAGCAACTTGTTTAGCTTGTTTTAGTTAAAATAATATAGGGTTTAGAAGACATCTCCCATAAGAAGCTCTTAAACACATTTACCATTAGTCTAAGATTCTTAGAGTACAAAGGAGTAGCCATCATCGAAAAAATGGGTAACTTTATTTCTTATCTCTCTCTCTCTCTATCTCTCCTCTACATTTCTCATCTTGCTATTTGCTTTGTTATTTATTTTTATTAATTTTAATAAAATAGTTTAAAGATAATATATATTGAAATATTTGAGAGAGAGTTTATCTTTTAAAATCTCACGAATATTGAACACAGATAAAAAAAGGCAGAGTTAGCTTCTATTAAACATAATTTTTTGTTTAAAATTTTTAATTAGAAGAAAAATTATGAAATTTAATCTAATTGAAATAATCTCATAATTGTAATTCTAAATTATAAAAAATACTATTTCCTATATTTATTAAAGGGATTAATATATCATAAAAAAAACATCAATCTGAGCAATTCTTATAATAAAATTAGCAAAAAATTTTGAATCATTGAAAATATGATCTAAATATCATTGAAAAGAGTTGCTTAGCTATCGATCAAAGATGAGGCCCTTATCATTACCACTAATAGCTAATCAAGAACAATAATTAATGAATAATACTTTTTAGTTCAAAAAAAAATTAATAAGTTATAATATGAGCCCTAGGTTTAAACTCCTATTATTAAAGCATAACATAATTGTATTTGAGAGAAGACAATTCAATTGGTTTTAATAAAAAAAGTTCAAACTACTTAGAATTATCTTTTTAAAAAGGACTGGGGGCGGGGGAGAGGCATATGTATTTGCATATATAACACCTAAAGTTTAATATTTATAGGATTTACATGCATGGCACTTATATATTTTACCATTGTATTAAAAACATCATAATTACTACTTTTAAAACTGAAGCACACTTTTTCATGCATTAGTTTATGGCACCAATGTGTTGTATGCATAACTATCTAACTTTAGGTAATAATGAAATCAAGCATAGCCTTGGGTCAGTCAACGCGGCCTTTAAAATTTTCAAATTCTATTGGAGCCTTGTGGGATAATATTTTTATGTAGTTGTGAGATTTCTTTGGCTCTTAAAAGCTTCCAGACTCCTTAAAAGCAACAACAATTCCTCATATATACCTTTGAACTCTAACATTTACTTTTTATATGTTATAGAACCATATAATTTTTTTTTCGCAGTAAATATATTCATTCATTGATCGTGGCCAAAAAATACAAAATAGGGCACCTAGGTTACCACCTAATAAACGATAAACCAAGGTCATGGGAATACAATCAACAATCAAGTTACTGGTAGCATCATTTTTAGCAAGTGAATTTGCACCCTTGTTACCTTCTCTAAGGATATGAGTCCAAATCACCAAGACATGTTGAGTGAACTTGAAAATTTTGTTCTTGATTATAGTAATAAACCAAGGGGTAGAAATATTACCTTTTAATACTTCCACCAACAACAATTAGTTCATCTCACAGCTGATGAAATTCTAACACACTTTAAGGCAATTTTTTAAGCAAACTATACAACCCAGGCTTCAACTACCAAATAGTCACTAGCCACACAAAGAGATTGAAAGAACAACATACATTTTCTAGCTTGGTGTCTAAAGATGCCCCCAATGTCAAACTTATTAATACACCGATCAATATTAGCCTTGATCCACAGGTTAACTCTCTTACAGAGAACTAGTTTTATCTTCAGCTTCTTAGAGACCCTGACAGGGACATGTAAAGTTTGGAGAACCTCATCAAGTCCAATTAAATATTCCACATTCTAATTCCCACACTTCAACACCTTATTAACAAAAGAAAGTATATTGTGCATCACCACGTTTGGTCCCGTAAAGTTTAACATTATTTCTTGCCATCCAAAAGAACCACAACATTATAAAAGGCATCAAGTTAAGCATGTGCAGGTCATACTATGTGTAATGCTGCCAAAGTTGTCGCTAATGCTCTAAATCACTGAAACCATCCACTGGGCAGGTAATATTAAAAAAAATTCCCACTAGTGCCATACTTGTATAGTATAGTTATAAGAAAAGAAAATATGATTAAAAGATTCTTCTTCCTTCTTGCACAAATAACACCTAGAATGAAATTTCAAACCTTTGAGTTTCAAGATATCATGATTTGGTAAGAACTTGTATAATAGTTTCCAATAAAAGAAGGCTATAGAGGAGGAAAGACATCCCTTCCAAATCAGCTCACCCCAAAGCACTTCAGGAAAATGAAAAAAATTCTTTACAAATGTTTGAGCAATCGAGCAACTTGGGGTACCCTTAATAGTAACTCTATACTTCTGAGTGGACATAATAGGAAAATAGCAATGAAATCAACTATGTTACCTGGCAGCAAATGGCACAATTTGTCATTCTTCCAAGCATTCTCGTTCCAAAGATCTTTAACTAATAGTTGTTGATTTTCAATACAAACATTCACAAACATTAAAAGTAGCCCATCCAAAGTGTAGTTGTCCCACTAGAAATTAATATGGCCTTCGTCCAACTCCCAAATAAGCATATCTTCAGCATTACTTCTTGCTTTCAACATGCCTTTCCAAACAGCAGAGCTACCCAATTTAAGAGCAACTAAACTAGGGTGTTTAAAGGCACACTAGTTATCCTTCATAAACATAGCTTAAAGGGATTCCTGGCATTTGAATTTAATCCACAGCTTCATATAATTGATGTGAGAAAGAAAAGTAAGATCATGGAGAACTAGCCACCCAACATCCACCGTTTTACAAAGTTTCTTCCAATTAGAATTACCTGACCAAGGAAATCTATTAAGCAAATTCTCCAGCTGAGCCTGTATTTTCCTCTTCATCTTCAGTACTTGAAGTGTGTAAAGTGGTATATAATTCAAAATGTTTTTAATTAAAGTGACTTTACCATCAAGGGATAAAAAAGAATTAGTCCAGCAATTTATAAGCTCTCTGATTTTATCCACCGCTTTCTGAAAGTGATTAAAATTTTTCGTGCCACGAGTTTAATCCAAAGATAGTGAAAATTCTGAAAACGTGAAACCAGCATGCTTTTTAATCCAGTTTTTTAACATAAAAGGAATTCTTTCCCAAAAATAATTGCATTTGTTTTTGTTAAACTCCATCCCAAAGCTGATTTCTAACATCTTCACAATCTCCCAAGTCTTCTCAATGAATTGTTTGCTTGCATTAATGAATAGCACCACATCATCAGCGTAGGCAAGATGGGAAACTGAAGATTTTGCCCTATGAGAATATCTAGTTTATGTCAGCCTCCATTGCAACATGTTAATAGTTCTAGACAAATAATGCAAGAATAAATATTATAGAAGAAAATGGATCACTCTGTTTTGAGTCTTAAAATAACCACATCACGAACCACTAATAAGCACAGTGCAATAGTTGTTGTTCAGCGACCTCTGTATGAGATTACAAAAATCTTCCTTAAAACCTCTTTCTTTGAAACAATAATAATGAAACTCCAATCGATTGTATCATAAGCTTTCCTTGTGTCTAGCTCGATCATCATGTTACCCCTTTTACAATTATTATCCAAATCGGTAATCATTCTTAGGCACAGCAGAATGTTCTCCATAATGCAACTCCCTTTGGTAAAATTGGATTGGTTGGGGGTGATTAAGCAAGACAAATGAGGTTGCAGTTGACTAACAATGATCTTGTTGATTAGCCTATAGAAAAAGAAAGTTAAACTAATGGGTCGGAAGTGATTCCGGCAGTCCTTCTCATGATTCTTAGGAATAATTATAGTAGTTGACGTAAGGAAATATTTGTGTGGGTCAACACCAAAGAAAAAATATTTCACAGCATCAATCACAGAGCCTTAATGATATGTCAACATTTTTTACAGAACTCAGCCATATACACATCAGAACAAGCATTTTTATTGCTATCTATAGAATTTACAGGATTCCACACCTCTAAATCCTTAGGAACAACAATTGGATTCAAACTTTCAATATATTCTCTACAATCATTAAAGAGAGACTGATCAATCACAGGCTGGACTAAGCCCTGGTTGGAAAATGATTGTTGAAAGAACTCCACCCCACTTTGTTCGATGTTGGGCAGCTTCTCAACCCATTGCCCCATCTCATCCTTGATTCTCAATATGACCTTCCTAGTTCTTCTAGCTCTTAGAAAAACATGATAATATTTTTTTTTCTATTCATATCGGTAAAATTTGTTGTTGCAGCTTTTTGACATAGGAAATCATCCTCCCATTAAATAAATTACATTAAATTAGCTTGGGCCTTAACAAGATCCTAATCTCCCTAATCCTAGAACTCATCTTCAGCAAATTGTATCTCCAAATTTCTCACTTTCCCTTCAGCATTAACAACCAGTTGATGGACATCACCGAAGACCTATATATTCTATATCCGAAATTTCATAGTTGTGCTTTTTGTGAAGCTGCCAAAGATTAATCCAGTTGTTATCGGAAAACTTATTCTTCCAAATATCCCTGATACAGTCCATGAAGCCTCCATAATTTGTCCAAGTATTTAGCAATATGGAAGAAGTATGTTTAGGCTTTGGAATAGTTGATAGAGTCAATAAAAGGGGATTATGGTTTGAACCAGTTCTAGGCAAGTGCAATACTTCATAAAAAGAAAAAGTTTTCATCCACTTTTGATTAGCTAAAAATATGTCCATACGTTCTTGCAACTTCCCCCTTCTAGAAGTGAAGTGAGGGCCACTATACCCCAAGTCAAATAAACCAGCTCCCTCAATAACATCATTGAAATGATTAACCGACAATTAATTCACCTGTCTACCACCCTTCTTCTCAGCTTGATTACAAATCATGTTAAAATCTTCACCAATGCAACAAAATTTATCGACATTTTGCCCAATCTCCACCAATGCTCTCCACAATTCACTCCTTTCTTCCCTAATACAACCAGCACAACGAAAAAGTTACACTGCCCATGATACCATCCAACTCAAGCTCCATACGCAAAAAAATTATACATTATCAATCAATAATTTCATAATGAACCCCTTCCTCCAAAAATGTAGATTTTATTATTGCAGTTTACTATGTGATTAAATCTACCAAATTTCCTAATGACTTTCTCCTTGTGAATCACCTTTCAAAAATAGCAAAACACAAAATCTAATGGATCTTAATATATATACTTTAAACGATTAAAGGAGTTGGTATCCACAACCTCCTTAATGTTCCAAAACAAAGCTTTAATTATAGTGTTGTGACTTACCTCTCCTAGAAAGTTTAGTAGAGGAAGGACCACGCAAATCAGTAGAAGGTAGAGGAGGATCTCCAAGTATATATGTATGTCGCAGTTTCTGAAACTCTTGTGTACATTTAATCTTCTTTCTTCTTGATTTCTGCATAAGCCATTCTTCCTCAAGCTCATGCCTAACTGCATAAACGACATTAATTGTTTCCACATCCAGAGGCAACTCAAATCTCCTGTCATCTCTATTGTGTTGTCCTATCAGATTCGTCAACTCACAGTTTCCCAAATACGAATCAACTAAACCCATTTGAAGAAGATCCCTCTTGGCATCTCCAATTACATCATGATGTTGTTTATAATTCTTCTCTATACCCAAATTTGGATTCTCCTCCTCATTTGGTCTAATGCCATTTTCATATTAAAGGATACTCCTTGTGGATGCTGAATATTTTCTTGGGCTTCCATAACTTGAATAGCTTCCTCAGTGAAAGTTGGATGAGCTTCCTCCTATCCTTGTAGATGTTGAATATCTTCTTGGGCTTCTATAACTTGAATAGCTTCATCAGTGAAAGATGGATGAAGTTTCTCAACTATTACTGATCAACCTCATTCTCGATATCATCAATTCTATTATTTTGGGTCGCTCTTCTCATTTCACGGTGAGCTACATAGCCATTTTCAAAGGGGTGACTAAATATCCTGCAGTGACCACAATAATATGGTTTTTGTTCCACCACCACTTTTTGCCAATATCCTTTACGAGTGGAGCCAATCCATATCTCATTTGGGACATGTTGAGTAATATCCCTTTCAATTAGAATCCTTGCAATCGATAGTCTACTCAGATTATAAGCTGGGTTATCAACTTTTATGAGTCTTTCAAATATTGAGCCGATGAAGAAGAGGATTTGAGCATTAACTAGATTTAATCCAAGCCTAGGAAATTTGAACCAAATAGGTGCACTAGAAGGCTCAGATAGGACATCAAAATCCAATGACCATTTCAACACTTTCATTACCGTATTTTCAATATGAAGGATCTTCTTGGAGAAAAATTTAACAGTCTTCCTCCGAACTTAGATGAATCATGGTATGTCTACCATCAAATAAACCCACTTTCCAACTTTCAACTTCCAACTAATTTCACCATAAAAAAATCTTCTAACAAGTTCCATTTTTAAATGTCTTAGTTGAAATTTATCATTAAGGGTGTTCTTCAAAGGCTCAACCAACTTATCCAAATCAGCCTCCAAAATGTAGATTGTCGGTTTACCATACTGGTTTCCTGAACAGTGTCGAGTTGCTACCAATACCTTCATGAAATTTTTTAGGGAATATTAAGTTAGATGCCTCAAATCCTTGTGGAGGAGTAATGTTAGCCACAATCTCAGCCAATGTGGCTTGGTCCATGAGTAACAAACTGGAAAATCGATGGAACAGGGGACATTGCGGAACCCTAGCAGATCATATGCAGCCACAACACCCATATACATTGGCATTTGCAAAATTTTGGCCAAAATCCTTGCAGATAAGCTCACACTTATCATATCTAATATCATTCATGATACGCAAGCTAATTTTATGTCAAACATGAGTACAATTGATAATATCATTATCACTGATGAGATCCTCAACAACTTTACCTTCAACTCCAATCCTCCATCTTTTGTGCTAAGCAAGATATAAAGAATGCTTTTGACAAAATCAACCAAAAGTTTATCATAAATAGTATGCATCTCAAAGGGTTACTTATACTTGTTGTCTCATGGATTGAGGAGTATATCAATAATATTCATATCAGTATCGAAGTGGCTCTTGAAGGCACCTCCCTTCCAATACAAGGCTTTAACAAGGTTGTTCACTATCCCATTTTCTTTTTTGCATAGTTATTGACAGATACTATAACACCCTGGATCATGAAATATGTACAGAAGATTACACTGCCATCAATCATACCCCGGACTATCATCTATCTTATCATATATATATATACTTTTTTTTTATTGACAAAGCAAATCATGAAAATGTCTCTTACATAAAAAAGCCTTCTTTATATCTTATATATAGCCTCCAATCATATAATAACTTCTACCAAAAGTCTGATTTGCTACTCTAAAGCCATGCAAAATACCCATGGATTTAAGCAACATTTTGGGTTTCCTTAGCTTTCCTTCTAGCATTACTTAACTTAATTTACCATTTTGTTGATGTTGTTTCCTTCCAAATAATGACTGATAAATTAAGGATCACATATTGGATGGTTTGAAGGCTAAAACTCAAAAACTAGCTAGCAAATTAGAGGTCATTAAATTCACTATTGGGGGCATTATTAAGTATTAAGCTAGAGTCATATTTCTTTCCAAAGGTTGCATTAACTTTTTCTCAATAAAACCATGTTTATACTTGCATGCTATTGAATTCATAATACCAATCCCGAATAACTAAAATAATCAACCTGCACTAACATAGCAAGTTTCATGGTTTTATCACATTTCATCAAAAGCCATCATCAAAGTGCATGTAAACCATAATTTACATGAGAAATTACCATTAAAACCATGAAATCCTCCATATTTACAGCAAACCCCCTCGAATAAATCAGGCAGCAGCAGCAGCTGTGCAGACGGGAAGGTCTTTCTCCATATTAGGGGCCGAATTGAGAATCGGATTCCTCTCGAAGAAGTTCACGGGCTTTAGATCGAAGCTGGAGGAGACGGTGGGCATTACCGGGAAGTCTTCCTGGCATGGGATGTGGTGAAATCCCAGCGTGTACCACAATACTATGTCCTTGTTCTCAATCGGACGGTTCCTATTAAATTTCAATTTGAAATCAGTATCAGTAGCACACAATGATTTTTTTTTTTTCTGAATTATTATGATTTTTTAGTTTAATATAATTATTCTTTTAGTAATTTATGAGCTAAAATTAATAGGTCGAGTTTAATTTCTTTTAGTAAGATTTAAATGCATACCACTAAATTCCTATATATTTACATATCTAATATTTATACTTCAATTTTAATTTAAATATCACCTTAATTATGCATGAAAATATGCANATTTTATTTTATTTTTTCTGAATTATTATGATTTTTTAGTTTAATATAATTATTCTTTTAGTAATTTACGAGCTAAAATTAATAGGTCGAGTTTAATTTATTTTAGTAAGAATTAAATGCATACCACTAGATTCCTACATATTTACATATCTAATATTTATACTTCAATTTTAATTTAAATATCACCTTAATTATGCATGAAAATATGCACTTATTTTTTAATAGTTAAGAGTATTTTTATTGTGATATGAAATATTTGAATGGTATAAATGTAAAAAAATAAATTTAATTTTCCCAAATATAAATATATAGGAGTGTGGCATGAAAATTACACACGTAGCACACACAAATCATATGTATTTATATATCTCACACAGAAATTTTTATATTTACATATATAATACTTTGATGTTTTAAATTAATATATGAAATTATTTATTTCACTTTTTAAAAAATAATATTGTTATTTTAGGTGATATTAAAAAATATGAATATGTTATGTGTACATATGAAACTTTCGACTGTGTAAATACATAAGATTAGTGTGCTATGTTTGCAATTAACCCTTTGTTTTATTCCTATTGTATTGCATACCTCTCAGACCAGACGGCCAACGTGTCCTCCCCTTTGTTCTGGTACNTAAAAAATAATATTGTTATTTTAGGTGATATTAAAAATATGAATATTTTATGTGTACATATGAAACTTTCGACGGTGTAAATACATAAGATTAGTCTGCTATGTAAGCAAATAACCCGTCGTTTTATTCCTATTGTATTGCATACCTCTCAGACCAGACGGCCAACGTGTCCTCCCCTTTGTTCTGGTACACNAAAAAAATAATATTGTTATTTTAGGTGATATTAAAAATATGAATGTTTTATGTGTACATATGAAACTTTAGACGGTGTAAATACATAAGATTAGTCTGCTATGTAAGCAAATAACCCGTTGTTTTATTCCTATTGTATTGCATACCTCTCAGACCAGACGGCCAACGTGTCCTCCCCTTTGTTCTGGTACACGAACAGCCCGCCCGCCCAGACTTCGTTCTTGTGGCGTGGCGTCACCCATATCTGCAGCAAGGCAGGAAAGCAGTAAGCAAAAATTATATTTTTCTTATTATTCAATTTTCAAAATTGAGTGCCAAATTATAAATTTTGAAGTATAGAAATTTCTTACAAATTGTATTCATATATATATATATATATGAACCAGCATTAAAAAGATTGGTTTTTTTTTTTTTTCTTACCTGGTTGTTAGTAAATGCACCTCTGATCTGAGGGGGATCATTCACGTCAAGCAGCGCCGCCGCCGTGCCGGCCGGAACCACCTTATAACCCACCGGATTTCCAACTCGGGTCGTCTTCTCGGAATTGATGACATGGAATTCGTGTGGTTTGTAGAGGCTAAGCTTGATCTGCGCCTCCTCCTCCGTGCGGGCGACATGCCGCGTTGCCTTGAGATAGCTCCGGCGAGGAGACTCGCCGGACTCGGTGTTCTGTCTGGCAAGCTCGACCTTCACGAAGGAGTTGTTAGTGCCGTCGACGTCGAGGTCGAGTCGAAAAGTGATAAAGTGGTCGTGGATGACTCCGATTATGTTTTCTGAAAGCAGAGTGCCGTATGTGTCTTGCTTGGATGGGAATTGCTTTACGTGCGTGTAAGGCGAGCCTTTCACCATGAGGATACCGCTGAGACCTACCTGTTATATTCGGTTGACTTCTCAAGACCATTTTAATCAAGAGTAAATTTTTTAACATTTTAATATATATTCTTATGATAATTAGCGTAAAAGAAATGTTGAATTTGCTATGAAATAGTTGTAATAAATTTCTTAATATATGGGACTAATGTAAGAAATAAATCTAATAATATTAAGGTTAATCTAAACTAAAATTTTAAGCAAATAAACAAACATGTATTGACATACATACCACCATATTCCTATGTATTTACTTATCTTACAACAAAATTTTACTTTTACCATTTATGTTACTCAAATCTTTCATATCACATCAAAAAATATTATCATTTTTTACTTATAAAAAGTGAAATACACATTTTAGTGCATACTAGGAGTAACACGCACATAAAAATTAAAATTNCGACATACATACCACCATGTTCCTATGTATTTACTTATCTTACAACAAAATTTTACTTTTATCATTTATGTTACTCAAATCTTTCATATCACATCAAAAAATATTATCATTTTTACTTATAAAAAGTGAAATACACATTTTAGTGCATACTAGGAGTAACACGCACATAAAAATTAAAATTTTGGTATTAGATATTTAAATACATAAGATTTGTGTCATGTGTATGATCAGAATCTTCTATATGCATGTATGAATATATATATATATATATATATATATACGTATATCTGTATTTGTATGTATCTGTATGTGTATATGTTATATGTGTCTGCGTCCGTCAAAGATTAAAAGGAATCCAAGGAAAAGAAATTAACCTTGACACNTATCTCTACGTATATCTGTATTTGTATGTATCTGTATATGTTATATGTGTCTGCGTCCGTCAAAGATTAAAAGGAATCCAAGGAAAAGAAATTAACCTTGACACGAATGATGCCGTCCGTCTGAAACTCCCAATCCACAATATAGTCGTAATTCGCCACTGATGCCGCCATCCTCGCCACAAGCGTCACCTTCGGCCTAACCTCTCTTATCTACAACAAAAATAAACCACAAAAATAAAATAAATAAATAGATAAAAATTGAAGAACAAAAATAAAAAACCTTCAACCATCGTTATTATTCTACAACTTCTCCTATCAGGGTTGAACCAAAGTAGGGTCTAAGGAGGGCAATTGCCGAGCCTCAAATATAGATTTTTCACTTATATAGAAGATTAAATTTGACATTTTGTCCCTCATCACAACTATCCTAGGGGGATAGTTTGTCCTCCCTCAAAAAAGATGTTGGTTCTGCTCATGCCCTACTCACCTCCATTCCAGTTATAGGGCTCTCCGAATGCCGCCACCCGATATCGCCGGCATAACTCTCATAAACACAAATCATATTCTCCCTGACATAAGGCCGGCCGTCGGCGGCGACGAATATTCCGTCCATGTAATATGCGTTGCGGGGGCAATCGTTAAGCGGGACAAGTGGCATCGCTTGCAACCCGAATCCGTATTCTCCCGCATCCATATAGGTTTTGAAGTACCATGCATCCGTCGGATCCATGTAGGGCACAAAAAGCTCCGAGGTGTAGCCTTCGTAAAGCACGCTCCTCCTCTCTCCCGTTATCGGATCCACAACCGTTGCCTCCGATACCACTAAGCCCGCTCTCGAATCCGCCTTCAAATGAAATTCCCATCCGGCCCACTTCACCCTGCGGTACATAACAACAAATTCGTCGGTTTAAATAAATAATACCAAATGAGCCGCTAATTTTTTTTCTGATTTTTTGACATTATAGCTTATAAATTTGATATTATGCAAGAATATCAATATAAATAAGCCTATTTGGGATAATTACATGCATGGCACTGAAACCTCTGTTATTTACAGAACTAGCACCTTTTTTTTTTCTTCTACGAGCAAATTATAGAGAACTTGATGGAAATTATCATGGATTTTTATATTTAAATTAGAAGAAATGAATGAAAATTGAAAGTAAGAAAATTAAAATTTAATAAATATAAATTAAAAGTAAGAGAATTTACATTTACAACACACAATTTTTATGTATTTACACATTTCATATTTAAATTTTCATATCTATGTTTAAAATTTTAATTTATTTACATATTCCTTATTTCGAGCTAAATCAAATCAAATACGAACAATTTACAGACTATTAATCTCAGAAAAAATATTACATACAGAGCCTAATAATGGGGCGTCTCGTGTCAAGTGGGTTTCACCGTTTTTAATACCGGCCAATATTAGGATATTCACTTAACACGTGGCGCCTCACCATTACACTCCAAACTCAAACTATGTTGAGACTCCTGATATAATATTCTTTCATTAATCTAATTGATTATTTTTCTATTATCACCTTAACACCCTCTTTTTTTTTTATTAAGCTATTAACAACATATCAAAATTATATATGTCATTGATTTTTTTTTCTGTAATCAAGTTAAGAAAATTAATTACATACACTTTTAAAAAATTAAAATTGTTATATTTTTTAATGTAATATAAAAAATTAAAGTGATATAAAAACTAAAGTCTAGATGTTAGAAATGTAAATACATAAGAATTGGGTGGTATGTTCGTAAATGCCTCAAAAAAGTTCGCACCAGCAACTGAATGATAAGAGTCGCGCAAACCCTTCATCACCTGTGGCCATCGACGACCTGGAAGCTCGGCCCATCCGGCTGCTCGATGGAGATTGGGTGCAACAGCCTCCCCTTATCGTTCCCCTTCGCCGCCTCGAACCGATAATCCGTCCCCGCCGATTTAGGGATCGGAATATCTCTGCCATTATCAGTAATCTCCACCACCTCCTTCGTNTCGAACATGAACACGCTGTTCACGAGCCGTTTTTTAACACAACCTAATTTCGAACACGAACAATTTCGAACGAATTGAGCACGAGCTTTTTTTCACAAGCTCGGCTTGTTTACAGCCCTAGATGAGGGGAACCTGCTAAATTAGTGTGAATGGAGGTATGGGTAAAATTATTAAATCTCTTGATTAGCGCTGAAAAATTCACAATAGTGTAATGGATTATTATCATAACATATATTCAGATGAAAGAAAATAATCAATAATGACGCTAGAAATTTTTACATGAAAAACTCATAAAGAGAAACAATCACGGAGTCTGACCCAGATGTAAAAATTAATTATAGGTCGACAATGATTGTTGTTGATCGATGGTGGTAGGAGGCCGACGACAACCGGAGGAGGTTGACAACAACAGTATTGCCCGATGGTTATTAGTGGTTATCAATGATGGTCGGTAACAGTCGACGACGATCTGCGGCAATTGACAGTGATCGATGAGGGTCGACGGATGTTGACGACAGTCGGTGGTGGTAGACGACGGTCAGCAGTGGTTGACGACAGCCCGCGGCGATCGATGGTAACTAAGGTGGTGCTGGACCTCAGTTCATTCTCAAAGCTTTAAATTCTCTCTCTAGTCTCCAGCCCCCTCTCATGAGAGGGGTGAGACTCTATTTATAGTGTTCTAGTTGCATTAAATGCAGAAATATGAACTATTTGATCAGACGGTCTGGATGACTTCTTTCGATAAAACGGAGTTTGATGGACATTTGAATGTCTGAACAAGGTCGAAATTGAGCAATTTTGGGCCCGTTGGATTCATCCTATCGAGACGCTCGATTGGATTATAGATTTGTTAGATTCAAAAAACTTAAAAGGGTGATTTAATGACTTGATCTGAACTTGATTTGACTCGAATTTGACTAATTTTGGCAACATTGGGTTCTTTTTTTGAGTCGGTTAGATTAACTATAAATTTGTTGAAATTGGAGTTCTTGATGAGTTTTTATCGTTGTTTGAATACATCTTGTACAAAAAACTGCCTCGAGATTTGTGCGGGACGATGGAGATTTATTGGAGATAGATGAGTTGCCCTCTATTTGTGAATGAAATCACTTTGCTACAAAAAATATAAAGATCCCAAAGCTGAAGAGACGGGTGCAGGAGCCTTGGCAACGNGAAATGAGAGAGAGATGAAAAGTTCATTTGGGAGAGAAGCTTAGGGTTTGAGCTTTTTGTCACGGGTGGGGGTAGGACGAGGAAGCGGGCGTTTAATAGTTGGGCGGTGAGGAAGAAGATGATGTGGTCGGGTCACCGGTTGAAGTGAGGTTACCTCGTTGTAGAATTGCATTGTGGGTGATTGTAATCGTCTTAAGAAATTATTGAATGCTTCACGGGCCGGCCCATTTTACTGCTATTTTTTAAAAAAATCATCGGTTTAAGATCACGTGCATTTTAACTTGCTAAACAATTTTTGTCATTTTTGTTTTCAGAATAATAAAAATAGGGAGGGGCTGTCAAAAAAGTTCGTTGTTAGAGAACAACGAGTGTTCGGCTCGTTAAATAGCTTATTTTTCGCTATTTTATTAAATAAATGCGAATAAACATAACATGAACAAATTTTTAAAGCTCGAATTATAAATGAGCCGAACACAAACAACTCTTTGTTTGCTCGTGTTCGNAAATAAAAATAGGGAAGGGCTGTCAAAAAAAGATCGTTGTTAGAGAACAACACGTGTTCGGCTCGTTAAATAGCTTATTTTTCGCTATTTCATTAAATAAATGCGAACGAACATTACATGAACAAATTTTTAAAGCTCGAATTATAAATGAGCCGAACACAAACAACTCTTTGTTTGCTCGTGTTCGGCTCGTTTTAGCTCGAAATAAAAAAAAAATTATATAATTATTTATATAAAAATCTATTGCACATTATTTATATAATAATATATTATATATATTTATATCTAAATTTAAATTGTAATTGCTCTTGTGGTAATGTGATTATGCGTCATGTTTTGCATACATTTGGTTCATGTTCGAATCTATTTTTGCAGTTTAATTTTAACGAGTCAATTTCGAGCTGAACAGGAATACAAATATTTAAATCGAGCCGAACACGAACACGCTGTTCACGAGCGTTTTTGAACACAACCTTATTTCGAACACGAACAATTTCGAACGAATTGAGCACGAGCTTTTTTTCACAAGCTCGGCTTATTTACAGCCATAGATGAGGGGAACCTGCTAAATTAGTGTGAATGGAGGTATGTGTAAAATTATTAAATCTCTTGATTAGCGCTGAAAAATTCACAATAGTGTAATGGATTATTATCATAACATATATTCAGATAAAAGAAAATAATCAATAATGACGCTAGAAATTTTTACATGAAATACTCATAAAGAGAAACAATCACGGAGTCTGGCCTAGATGTAAAAATTAATTATAGGTCAACAATGATTGTTGTTGATCGATGGTGGTAGGAGGCCGACGACAACCGGAGGAGGTTGACAACAACAGTATTGTCCGATGGTTATTAGTGGTTATCAATGATGGTCAGTAACAGTCGACGACAATCTGCGGCAATTGACAGCGATCGATGAGGGTCGACGGATGTCGACGACAGTCGGTGGTGGTAGACGGCAGTCAGCAGTGGTTGACGACAGCCCGCGGCGATCGATGGTAACTAAGGTGGTGCTAGACCTCAGTTCATTCTCAAATCTTTAAATTTCCTCTCGAGTCTCCAACCCCCTCTCATGAGAGGGGTGAGACTCTATTTATAGTGTTCTAGTTGCATTAAATGCAGAAATATGAACTATTTGATCAGACGGTCTGGATGACTTCTTTCGATAAGACGGAGTTTGATGGACATTTGAATGTCTGAACAAGGTCGAAATTGAGCAATCTTGGGCCCGTTGGATTCATCCTATCGAGATGCTCGATTGGATTATAGATTTGTTAGATTCAAAAAACTTAAAAGGGTGATTTAATGACTTGATCTGAACTTGATTTGACTCGAATTTGACTAATTTTGGCAACATTGGGTTCTTTTTTTGAGTCGGTTAGATTGACTATAAATTTGTTGAAATTGGAATTCTTGGTAAGTTTTTATCATTGTTTGAATACATCTTGCACAAAAAGCTGCCTCGAGATTTGTGCGGGACGATGGAGATTCATTGGAGATAGATGAGTTGCCCTCTATTTGTGGATGAAATCACTTTGCTACAAAAAATATAAAGATCCCAAAGCTGAAGAGACGGGTGCAGGAGCCTGGGCAACGGGGTTTAAGGATCTAAACCGTCGATATATATATATATA